>VSTD030001103.1:0-13819 GCA_008808055.3 Sporobolus alterniflorus
TTAATAGATTAAATATGTAATTAGTATTAATAGATTAATTAAGAAAAGGACCTAATTGTAATTATAAAAAGCTAAACAGGGACCTAAATGTAAAATTACAAGGACTGAAATATAATTATGAAAAAGTTCAGGGGTGTTTTTGCATAATTTTGAGGTTCCAGCGATTTTTGGGATTTATGGAATTATTTTTCCTTAAGAAAAATACGTAGACTATGTCCACACACCGTGGACCGGGTCCACCAGCGCTGGCTCACGGGTCTACGGACTTCATTAAACGTTGGCCGTTGGCTACCGGATCGATGGCTCGGATTAAACCAATCGAATCAGTATCTCTGCTCGGGTGTTTAGATCCGATCTGACGCTGGGTTGCCATCGGCTCTTCACAGCTAATGCAAGAGTCACCGGGCGCCGATCCGACGGCTGAGGCAGTTGGCTCCGGCCGGGGGCGGCGTCGGCTCGCGCTCGCGGCGGCACATCACGGCCGAACGCGGCGGCTCATCGGAGTTCAAGTTTTCTCGAGCTACGATGGTCGGTTTTCGATAAGGTTTGTTCCTACGGGATCGCAATGATGAGGGGAACGTGTTTATGCAAACCTTAATCGACGGAGAGTGGCAATGGTGAGGCGACTCAGCCGGTGCTTGTCGATGGTGAGGGCAGCCTCCGGTGAAGCTTCGGCTCTAAGGACATGCGCCAAGGCTTGCTTTAGCTCCCTTCTAGCTTCTCGACCGACCAATTGCTCCGATCGGCGGTGGAAAACTCAAATTTTGTGGCTAGCTAGGGTTCGGTGGGTCCTTGACTTGCGACCGAAAATTCACACTATATAGGTTTTAGATAGGATCGTAGTCGGCAAGGACTCCAACAATTTCCTAGTTTGCATCGAACTGTATCTCGCGAAGATTCGGAAGAAATTAGGAAGGGGATAAACACGGTTTCAAACGATCGGCTTAACAGGTTCGGGTCGGGTTAATCTCCTATCGGGTCAGATCCGGTGTTATCGGTCGGGTTTGGATCTGCTACGTGTTGCGTGCCCGTGAATCCGCTGGGCCGCAGTGCGCTGATTTCTAATTAAGAAATTCTTTTTCTTTCTCAAATCTGTTTTGTAAATTACAAATCAATTTGAATTCAAATCAAATTTGAATATCAATGACTTCTACTCGCACAATAAAATACAAGAGCACTTCATCACACCAAGAAAAATATGCAACGCCGTGAATGCAACAAATAATTATTTATTTAAATATATATCCTTATAGAATTATATTCTTTTCAAAAACCAGGGTGTTACACTTTATACAAAAATGAATATATGTTCTTGTTCCTGTTATGACACATACCTTATGCATTTGAACATATCATTGTTGCAACTTATTTAATTATGTAAGAATAAATCAATCGATTAAATGCAGATATCGTAATTGCATTATTTTGATTATTGTTAGTTAATGCATACGCTTAGCACCTGTGATGGTCGATACTGCAGAGTAAGAGAAGGAATAGGTGAAGCCAACATCTCCTTGATTTTTGTTTCGCTCAATAAATATAACGAAGCTTCATTGTGCATTAAGTTTATAGGAGCTCAATGACACCGTAGTTCCATTATGGTTAACCTTCCAAATCATCATTGATTGTCCAGTTAATAATTATGGGCCGTTAGCAATTGCTAGGCTTAGTTTTGAGAATTGGTAGAAGCCAAGTGGTTGGAAGACCACTTAATTGTTGTAGGTTTTCATAAAGCTACTATGACAAGTTTCACATGAGGTGGTTTAATTGGAGACCGAACGGGGCAATAAGGAGAAAGGGAGGATAGTCGACTGGTAAGGGCGGGGAGTGTGATGTGACAAGTTGAGATATTTAAGGTAGTTGCCCCCATTTGTGTCGGTCAAGGACTGAGCTGTAGTTAGCCCCCTCGAGCAAGTATTAAACATTCTGATCACATGGTAGAGATATGGACTCAGTAAATCGATGTAACATGTTTGTTAATAGGTGATTGATTTTAGCCTACTGCTTCAATGGTTGTTATGGGAGAGAAATTAGGGCAGGACTCGTGGATCACTCAACCAGGCTAGGGATTGTGTCGGGAGCAGTAGATTCATCAAACTCTGTTGGGTCAGCGTGAAAGGTTGGCGCGTACGACCCTTCATAATGCCACAACCCAAAATTCCAAATTTTGGAATGTGACTAAAATTCACTAAATTTTAAAACTTTTTCTCAATAGATTAAAATTTGTCTTTACATTGTAAAAGGATTCAATTTATTTAGGCAAAAGAGTTATTTTCTAAATTATTAAATTAATTTAGGTCCTATATAATTATTTGTTGCATTCATACCGCCATGCATTTATGTTTGTACTGGTATATTGTTTTAGTTCTCTAGTGCGTGTAGAAAGCATTCGCTTTCATCCAAATTCGAGTTAGATTTGAATTCTTTCGAAACTAGAATTTGAAAAAAGCTCCGAATGCCTTATTTCTAAAATCCTCTTGATTTAAATTTTAAATTGAGTTTCAAAATCATCTTGATTCGAAAGTCTCAAATTACTATTTTTAGAAATGGTTTAAACTTTGTTTGAACTTGAAAATGTATTTGATTTGGATTCAAACCTTAGTTTCAAAATTAAATCTGCTGAAAAGAAATTGCGAAACCTTTTCTAATTTTCTCAGGCAGCCCAAACCACATTCAGCCCATTTCCCCTACAACCAGCCTTTATTTCCTTTTCTTTTTCATTTTTCCCGGCCCGATTGATTTTCCAGAGCCCCGCCCCCCTTTGTCTTCGCAGCCCACTCGGCCCACTCCCCCATTTCTTCCAGCTCCAGTCGCCGCCGCCGCTACCGGTTGAAGCCTCCATGCTACGCGCTCTGTGCCACTCGCCTCTGCACTACGAGCTGAACCGGGCCACCCTGCGCCGCCTTCCCTATTCCCCTCCCGCTATTTCCCTCTCCTGTTCTAGTTCGGCTTCGCATGACCAGTGCACCAAAGACTTCAACGAGCTCCACCACCAGCCGATGTTTCTCCTCCCCCCTCTCGGCTCGCCACCCCGACTCAATAAAAGGTGTCGTAGGCACGCCCATCATTCCCTGCCTCCTTTTCGAGCTTTGGCTCTGCCTCTCCGTGCCTCATTCACCTCACCGTCGTTGCTCGTCAAGCTCGCCGCCGCCGAGTCCCGAGCTGCCGTGGCCCAGCTCTGCCCACGGTGAGGTTCCCCACAATGCCCTCTTCCTTTAGGTTTTTTTCGCAACAAGGTCCTATGCTCGGAGTCACCTGCAAGGACAAACTCCAGCGAGCGTGCCAGCCGGTGGTGGTCCACCATGGACTGGTCAGACTTCTGGTCCATGGAGCGTGTGCCCGGTTCACAACATTCTCAATTTGAAAATAATTATAGTTTTCGGTTAAATCCAGAAGCTTTGCACATACCCCCTGCCTTTTTAAGGAATTGCAATCCAGTCTTGAGTTTAAATCAAACTCACTTTACAGCTGTGTAAATTTACATTTTAGCACTTAATCTTTCTCACTTTACAGCCATGTAAAACCCCTCAACCATTCTGTATTAACATTTTTAGTCCCTAATCCTTCCAATTAAGCCCCTGATTAATTTTCTAAAACTGCAAAACGGTCCTTCTCTATAGTTTATTTTTTCTAATGAAGTCTTTAATCTTCAAACCCTCATATCTTTTTGGCGATTCTTGCCCTCAAATATTCATAGCAATGAGTAGATCATTTTGGTACTATTTGTTTAGTATGTAGACCATGTTTGATGTACTGTTCCTTAGCTTCTTGTTTGCTTCTTTCCGGTCATTATCATTTAGACACTTCATTCTTTGACAACTTCCAAGATCTTGAAGACGAAGACTTTGAGCAGCAGCAAGGTAAAAGAGGCAAGTGAACCCTTGATCAACAATGATTACTATTCTTTCTATCTCTATTTACATTATTGTCGGTATTTTCTGCACCAGCAACTAATAGGGTCTACAAGATCATGTGATTCTAGTTTCGAGGTGGTCTCACGAACAAACGAACACAAGATTTTATCATGGTTCAGGACCCTCTATTGAGGTAAAAGACCTACATCCAGTAGGTTGATATTGAGTGAAAACAAGTGTTACGAGGGGTGAGAAGAGTGCTCGAATGGTTCACATGTTGAAGGGGTCTGGATCTCGTCTCCTTCTGCCAGAAGGGTAGTGGCCTTTTTATAGGCAGCCTTAGGGTCCCCTAACTGTGGTATAATTCTCTCATAACTCGGGTTAAATTACATGACAGGTGGGGGCCCAGGCTAGAAATATTGGCTTTAGAGTTCCAGAGAAGACGGCCCGGTAGTCATCTTGGCCCCCGGGCATCCATGTGGCTGGAGCCCTGGACGGTTTCTCATGGTGCTATTATCTTGATTCGCATTGCTTGGCTGCTAAGCTTTCCCATATGAGGGGGGTGATGTGGAGGGGCTAGCCTACCGCCCATGCCAGCCTATGAACTATATCAGATAAGCGAGGGTACAAAGCCCTCTAACAGGCGTCATCCCATCCCATCGCACTATATAGGCCGGCATGGCTTTAGACCACCTTTCTGAGGGGGGGGTGCAAAGCCCCTGAGACAGGCTATCTGCCTTGGCGTTGACTATTTGAGTCCTTGGTGGACCAGATCTCTTATGGAGAAGCCCACCTTTACCAGGGCAAACTTATCTAATGTCAGAATGATCATGGCGATTATGCGTGTTCTCGTGGAGAAGTTGCTATGTCAGACAGTGATGGAATAGATTCAAGTACTCGAGTATCTGTTGTCAGGTGTGTGTGGGCACCTTTGGTTACATCCTATCGTGCTTGGCATTAAATGGCACTACCTCTCAAGGACCCAGCTCTAGTGGTGCTTACCCGGTATTGGAAACCATCGGGAGTGGCTACCGGGGGGGCCCGGGTGCGTGTCGAGCCGGGTTATGAGGAGGTATAGCAGACTGGCAGGTGGTGAAATCCTGCTCACCCGCGGTGTGGATTGGGCCCGGGTTTAGTTCTTTTTAGGTTGGTGGTCCCTCCCCTTTAGCTAGGAGTGATGGGATCGTGTCTTGTACGGGGTACATGACACCCCAGCTGTTTGCTGCAGGAGGGAGCCGGGTCATATCCAGATTTTTTGGGTCATCATTGGCGGCCCACCATACTCAGGGTACAGGACCCCGATAGTAGCACGTGAGCCTTCCATCGAGCGGGTGGCCGAAATCATTCACTAGATGGGAGGCAGATTAGGTACTCATATGGACTATAGGTACCACCGCAAGATTTGGTGGTGAGGCCATTGAGCTAAATCCTCCATGGTCATGACTCAGAATCTCATGATGGTACCCACCGTGTAGCCCCCGAGGCTGCGGCTAAGCTAGAAGATTGGTTGGAGGCTAAGTTCCATATATACTACTTTGGTTTTCGCTGACAACTTATGAAGCCCCTGGATTCGTCTGGGTTGTCAGAAGGATGTACGACATGTGCATGAATCCCATCCTCTGGTGTTTCGATAACCCGGTAGGGTTGAACTACTGGGTACTTGGCTAGTTGGTGTGGTTCTCGAGTTCATGAGCTAGCTAATGGTCTGAGACGTGGCACCGTAGTGCCGAGCCAGGATCTGAGTGGAGTATGGGTCATCGTGCGTGTGTGAGAGCCAGCAAGGGCAAGTAACTCTCCATAGGACTAGACAGGGGCAGATGCACCCCCACGGTACAAATTCGGGCTAGGTGGTTTCATGTTGTGTTCCCAGGTGTTCCCCATCGAGAGAACCCAGACGGCTAGATGCCAGCCCACACGGTGGAGCGTGAAGGAAACCTTCCGGTCAATACTCAGATACAAAGCTTGAGGATGTCAGGCCCCCTCGATGGGGTCCCAGATGTTCCAACTGCTGGCCACCCTTTGTGTCACTTTGTCCCTCGCTCTATTTGCTCTGGGCAGCGATGACCCGACTAGTGGGTTCTGCCTTAGAACCCCAAGCTAGAGCGGGCCCACGGTAATCATGGGGCCCATTTTGGATACAGTTACCGTATCTGCGCTGTAGTGGGCACATCATGCGAGGAGTTGGTGAGGCGTGTAAACATGGGTTTATTGCACCCTTTTACTGTGCTTCGTAAGGGCCCGCCACTTGGCCTCCTCGTTTGTAACACCACAGGGCTATAAAACTAGCAACCGCCCTTGCACATACCTATTCCCTCTTGCACAAATAACCGTTGCCTCCTTGCATCCTTCCCTACACTTGAAAAGAGAGAGAGAAAGATAGAGAGAGAGTTATATAGGAACAGGGCTGGACCCTGTCATAGGTCACGCATGTGCACCTACAACACCTCGTGAGCCATGGGTTCATGACAGCGGTGGAGCATGCAACCTGTCGTGTGCCCAAGGACCCCGCATCCCCTGCGCCGGTGAAGGGATATGTCGTGGCCTTTATGGCATTCTATGAGCGAGGGTTTGAAGTACCATCACACTGATTCCTCCGCTCGTAGCTACATTATTATGGCCTAGAGTTGCACCATTTGACCTCCTTAGGAATCTTGCACATTACGACCCTTGTGACTCTTTGTGATGCCCACCTAGGGATTGACCCTCACTTTGACATGTTGAACTACATCTTTTGCGTCCAGCTCCCGTAGGTCTCGGATGTGGCAGTGATGGTTCTAGGAGGCGTGGTCCTCCACGTGAAGTCCAGGCATGGCATTGATCCTTACTTTGACCTCCCCATACTTGAATCTGTTAATGAGTGGCAGAAAATATGGTTTTTCTAAGGAACGACGCTGCCACGCTGCTTCCCATATTCATGGGTAACCGCCCTACCCCCCAACCCAACTAGGGGCACGGGGTGGCCAAGAAGGACCACTGCAAACTACAGCCCTTGCATGAGTCGTTCAACAGTTATGGTAGGAGGGCTGACTGGCGTGCACCTTCTGCAAACATTTTTGAGCCGTCGAGTTCAACCGCTCCATCGGTGGGTGTCTACAATGGGGCTGTATCCAGGGCCAAGTTTGGTTTGACTGCCCCTTCTCTGAGGAATTGGGCGATGCAAAGATCAACACCTAGTTCCACAAGGTCCTAGCTCATGGGGCCGGCCCCACCCCCTTGAGGGAAGGGGCCGATAGCACCAGGATGAGTCCTTTCGGATCCGTTTTTTGGTCGTTCATGCAATTTCATCCTCTCACCATGTGTGTGTTCTTGCGTAGGGTCTTAGGTATCCTCACAGCGCACGACGAGGGGTCCCCTTGCCTGAGGATGTGGCGAAGCAGGAAGCGAACCATGCCCACAACAAGAAGTTGCGGGCGTAGAAATGGAGAAGGCAGGCCTAGAGTGCTGAACGGATGGCGGCGAGGGTGAGGGGTCTTGTACCTCGGGGGACCACGGGTCACCGGTTATGGCCCAAAAATCTAGATACAGTTGGTTCCCTTTAGCAGCAAATGGTTGGAGAACCAAGCACACTGTACTAGATACGATCCCACCACACTTTGCTGAAGAGGAGGAGCCACCAACCTAAAAAGAATGAGACACGAGAATAAATCATGATCACCCTGACACTGAATGAGACCTAACAGGGGCAAGTTTCCTCGACAAGGGTTCGGCCCATCAGGGACCCGAGCCTTCCACACCAGAGCAGGTCATCAGTCCAGGGGACCTCACAACCGCCATGCGAGTGATATAATATCTGTGTCGGCCCATACACCATGACGGGACAGTGCGATGGCTTGCCAAGGTGCTCCAGCATCCTCGCCTGTGTGCCACATTTCATGTGGTAGCTTAGATGGCAGCATGGCCCCACCATACAATAAGAAGAAGCTTAGCAACCAAGTAATGGAGGGACAACACCAAGGCAGGACATCAACTCTCGGAGGAGGGGGGCGGGCTCCACAACCCCCAAGAAAGACAGCTTGAGGATACCCTAACTTTCGTGGGCGATGGGACAGAATAACACATGTCAGAAGACTCTATGCCCTATCCTGTCTACCCTAGTTCATAGGCTGGTTCAGGCAGTGGGTTAGCCTATCCACATCAGTCCCCACATGAGGAAGCTTAGCAACCAAGCAAAGTGAAGCAAGGCGATGGCCGTACCAAAAATTGACTCACCTACTAGGGATTTTGTAGGTCCCATCGTGCTCGTTGGCCACCATGGTTGCCATGGCCGTGACAGCGGGGTCATCGTCATCGAGTCCCAGGGAACGTATCCCCTGCCTAAGAAGGCCCATTTCAGAACCTTATTGCGGGTGTCCTCTCGATATGTGTGCAGAGCCGCATGTTGCTTATGCAGCTCCTACTTCTCCTATTTTCATCCATGAACTCAAAAGGTGATTTTTGGGTGGCAGGAGTTGTACCTCGACAACTCCGATCATTCGTCGGTCAGCTGCACGCTCGGTGACACCCCTGTACCCGACCCTGGTAGCGCCGTCGGCCATGAGCATGGATGACCCTAGCAAGCCCCCCACCCCCCACCCCCCGAGCTCTTTGCAGCCAATGTCATAGGCACAAGAGACACAAGAGATGTCGATGCAGCAGGCGTGGGAGGTGCTGATGACGTAGGCATGGGAGGCACCGGCAACGCAGGCATGGGAGGCACCGACAACGCAGGCATAGGAAGGGAGCGGCACTACCCATTTATAACGTGTGCCCACAGGGCGCCAACTACATTGAGGCAGATGGGGCAGGTCCCTAGCCACGCGACGCTGCCAGGGTTGTGCACCGAGACTTGCTAGTGCGTGGTTCCAGTCCTAGTACACTCAGGTGCACAACCCTAGGTGACGTGGTCCCTGCCCCTAGGTTCTCGGTTGTCACGGGTCCAGGGATAGACGAAATACGTCTGCTTGGTTCCCCCGACGCTCCGCCCATGCTCATCAACTAGGGGCAGGTGAAGAATAGTGTGGATAAGGCTTGTTCGTGGGTTGTAGCCACAGAAAGGCAGTTGCGGGAGGCGATGGCCACGATTAGCCGGGATGTCCTGCATCCAAATTGGGATAGTTTGAAGAAAAAAGAGAGTTTACCTGAGTCCTTCTAGCTCCCTCTAGGTTCCCTTATACCCCCTTGCTTCTGCTTATGCTTCTGCAGCCGGCCCAGGGCACTAATGACATGCTCGGACCGCATGAGGTGGTGATCTGGGCGCGGGAGGCTGCCACCACTACAGAGGCCACCTGTGCCGTGGCGGTTCACGCTGTGGAGGCTTTATGCCTAGGAGGCCACTGCGGCATAGGAGAGCGCCACAGCATTCATCAAGGAGGCGGAGGACTGGGTTGCCTTGCTGAGAGGGAGGCCTAGGAGAGGGTGTCGAGAATGGAGGTAGAGAGTGTCGTAGCGCTGGCCTCTACTCATGTGGAGGCAGTGGGGTTTTCTCAGAGGATGGCCATTCAAGAGGGTGAGCTTGTGGAAGCGTGCTAGGCTAGAGACACGGTTGAGGCAAACTCCCAGGGTTTGCTTGATGTGGTAGCCGACATCAACCTGCGGTGAGAGGAAGCCGAGAGGGAGTGCCAGGAAAGGGTTTAGGAGCTTACCGCTCTACAAACCTAGGGTTCTGAGCTGTGCCAGGCCATAGTAGATCCGCCGAAGGTGAGGGGTCACCTATCATAGGGAATGCGGATTGCTGTCGTCTGCCATACCGAGATGGCCGAGTAGTTTGCCATCCTCTGAGACTCCATGCTCGGGCGCTCGCCCATTGAAGCCTTCCAAGTGGACGTTGTGGATGAGCTAGTCACCGAGTTATGGAAGAAGGAGGAGTTGTGCTCATGCCTTGAGAAATCCGATGCGAGGGTCTGTGACCTGATCCTTGGACTGCCTTCCGATCGGGTCTGACTGGCTGACCGACTGGAGGACTCCACTGGGTGGCTCTAGGCGAAGCAGGCCACACAACAGGAGACGGACGCCGAGCTGGAGGCCCTACGGAGCTCTACCGTTAGGGTTTGAGACTTGGTGCTGGAAAGGGATGATGAGACATCTTCTTTGGTGGTGTCGCTGCCCTCGGTAGCAGAGCTGATTGAGGACCATTAACACTATGGCTACCAACGGGGTCCGCTGGGGTACCCAGTCAGCATTGGTTGCTGCCCTGTTGCACTTCCCAGAGTTAGGGTCAGAGTTGGAGCTGCATGGGTTCGGGCGTAATGCGGATCTGATGGATGATTAGGTGGATGTCCTCTAGATGCAGATGCGCCAAGCCTCGGATTCATAGGTGTCATTTGTCCCTCTGTCGGTTACTCATGGCTCTCCCGATGACGCAGGAGAGGAGTAGTGGTGGTAGTTGTGTCATCTCTATTTTTCTTTAACTCTCATGTAAGCATGGAACCCAGATGAACAAAAGTTTTGTAAATTCCAAATATAATTGTCACGTGTTTACTTTTCTCTTTGTTTTTGTCAGTCCTATTGAGTATTGCACTCTTCATAACTTTAGCGGGCCTTGGTGTGCAGTCGCTGTGGACCTCCAAACTTTTGGAAAAACAAGTGAAACTTTTGATGATGCGAGGTGAATTTTAACCATAATCCGATTAGTCCCCGAGTGCCGCGATACAACTTGTCTTGCCCATCTAGGTCACGACACTTGGTTGATGAGAATACTTATAAAGACGAAAGAGGGGTACATGAAAGGGGCACTAGGGATGGAAGTTACTTAGCTGCTTCATGTTCTATGCATCAGGTTGAACTGTGCCATTGGCTACTTGGGATCGTTCTGATGTGGGTCAAGGGTCGCGCACTTCCTTTCGGAGTCATGGCCATGCTGTCTTACCTTCCTGGTCACGCAACAAAGCTGGGTGGACTAGCACGGCTGGCGAGTGGACCTGATCCCCATTTGTAGTGAGCGGGGTGGAAGGTGGCTAGGGTGGCGAATGGTTCATGATGCTTGGCACACCATGCATGATCTCGAGCGTGAGTCACGAAAGGCCATCACCTCACACCACTTTGATTTCCCCTGTAGTATAAGTAGTGGGGCATCAGGCACCGGGCTCCTTACCCTACCATTTCAATCTTTAGTGAGTCGAAACGACATCGCCCTTCCTTGCCTCTGATCTCGAAGCTCACCCTGTCCCCTTGCTCATGATGGTCGGGGATCGTGACCAAGGCAAGCACCCTTGGAGGGAGGGCCCCCACCATGGCGGTCGAAAGCTACCATCTCGCTGGACAAGGATGGCCGCTGGTCATGACCCGGCTTCATCGGTGAAAAGGTAGGGCTCTGGCTACCATCGGTGGTTGCCTGGGCTTGGTTCTTGTTGTGATGCCGATTATCGCTTAATGGCGGGTGTAGGCCTTCTCCTCCTCTAAGCACAGCAGCGATGTTGGCTATGGTGGAGCTGCAAGAGCATTTCTTCACATGAGAGAGGGAGCTACCTAGGAAGGAAGCCACCATCATTGTGTGGAAGAGGGGCTCGCGGCTTCTGAGTGCCCCTTGGGAGGCGTGCATGGAGCTCGACGGTGAGCGTGCCTAGACCGAGGTTATATGGCAGGATTACTTCACTAGGTCATGCTCCCTTACCTCTAGCTCCAAGCACTCCATCAATTTCAACAAGATGTTGGAGGAACGCCAGATCCTTCTTTCTCTACAAAAGGACCTAAAAGTGTGGGTGGCAAAGCTGGCAGACGAGCAGGTGCACGGCCTACATTCCTTCATCGGACGGGACCTGCCGATAGATCTAGAGGAGCTTCATGTGCGCATGGCTGAGGTTGAGGATGAGCACGCCGCCGAGGCTAGGGAACTATCATCCCTAATCATAGAGGCCTCCAACACCCTTGTCGACCTCTGGATGCTACCTATATGGCATATTCCCTAGCTCCTGAAGATGGCTCAGGAGGTCTTGAAGTAGGCGGGCATCATTCTAGAGTGCTTGCGAGAGGAGCACGCCTCCGGCACCGGTCCCTACAACTAGACGCTAGCCGGCCAAGGTTCTTGTGGCCCTAGGCCATCACACCTGACATTTTTTTTGTTTTTCTCTTTTGGAATAGTTGTAAAATAACATATGACTCTTACATACCTGCATTCCTGGGTCCCTAACCACATCGAATAAGGGTCCCGGGACTTAGGTTAGATATACTGCACCTCCCAAAAGGGAGGCACCCATCGTAGACCATCACGATCGCTTCTTCCCCATGGAAGGGTGTCGCGCTTCCTCCACACAGGGCTCCTTCGAGCCCCCTGTCCTAAGTGAGGGACCCAAGTCCCTTAAGACCACGGCTATGTCCCTCCCGATCGCCAAGTCTACCTTGGTGCATGTTCCGTGTGTAGTGTTCAGGCAGCACGCTCATGTCCCCTTGGTGGACCTGGCAGTGTGCCTAGGGTTCTGTGTGCTGGCCCTATTGCCACAATGGGCTCTGGGATGAAACTCAAACCGGTGAGGATCTCATCCGTACCCCGGAGGGTTCGGTGGCGGTCTTCGGCCAGCCAGCCCTAGAGTAGCCTGGGCAAGGGGTGGAGACCCCGGCTTGGCACTGGAGGGAGCATTCCTCCTGCGGCGTAGTGGTGAAGGCGAGGATTTCCCCTAGCTTGTGGTACAACTTGTCCACCGCGTCGGCGAAGTGTGCGGGTAACGTGTCCAAGAGCGTGGCTGCTACAGCAATGTTTTGGCTAGCCCTGGCGAAGGTGGGGCGCTACCTGCCCTCATGGCTGATGGCGAGGGCCACTTCCTTGGTCTGAGCCCAAGCAGTGGTGAGGTCCACTGTTAGGATCCTCTCTACCTCGGGCGCGTGCTTGCATCGGGCGGCTCATACGACTGGGTCGCAGTGATCGCTTGCTTGCCGGTGAGCTTGTCTCACCGTCTCACTGCTTTGTGCTCTGCGTCGGCCTGTTGAGCATGGGCTCACACTCTTTTCCCCTCTAGAAAGGCATGCCGTCACTCAGAAGGGAGCTCGGTGTCTGGCTGCGGTGCGATGTAGATCCGTTGCCACGATTTGAGGGACCGGAGCATCTTTTGTCCATGGTGTGGTTGCAATGGGAATAGGTGGTGTCCCCATGCTACTCCTCTAGGAGATGGGGAAGCCAGAGCTCCCCTCTCCGCTAGAGGCTATGTAGAACTCATCGGCAAAATCCTCGAGAATAGTACGTGGCGATGAAAACCTGATGTGGGCCGTTCCCATGAAGATGGCACCTGAGTCTCACCCCTTGGGAGATAGGCTGAAGCTACCAAAGCAGTTGGTAATGAACTCGAGGCTCCCAAAGCGAACGGTTTCATCAAGGGAGAAGCCACCGCAGGTCAGGCATTCACCATCGGTGGTGATGGTGAGCGTTGATGAGTGAACCATCAAAATGTTCAAAGAAAAGAACGCTTCAAATCTCCCCCTACAAGATCTTGTGATTCCAATTACCAGGCGGTCTCACGAAGAAACAAACATAAGAGTTTATCCTGATTCAGTCTCCTCTGTGGAGGTAAAAACCCTACGTCCAGTGGGTTGATATTGAGTAAATACAGGTGTTACTAGGAGTGAGAAGAGTGCTCGAATGGTTCATGTGTTGAAGGGGGTCTGTATCTCGCCTCCCTGTGCATGAAGAGCAATGGTCTTTTTATAGACAGCCTTGGGGTCCCCTAACCATGGTATAGTTCCCTCATAACCCAGGTTAAGTTACATGACAGGTGGGCCCCCACGCTAGAAATATCAGCTTCAGAGATATGAGAAGATGGCTCGGCAGTCACCTTGGTTCCTGAGCATTGACGTGGATGGAGCCCGAGATGGTTTCTTGTGGTGCCGCCTTCTTGATCTGCTTTGCTTGGCTACTAAGCTTTCCGATGCTGGGGTGATGTGGAGGGGCTAGCTTGCCACCCACATGTCACACCCGGTTTTAAGGGCCAAAACCAGATGCTCATCGTATGTATGCCCAGGATCAAGTTGTCATACATACGGCCAGAATGTAAGCACAGAAT
>VSTD030001104.1:0-13817 GCA_008808055.3 Sporobolus alterniflorus
ATACGCGATGAGATGAACAAAACTATATCTCATTTGCATATATTTTTTAAAAAAAATAAATTAACTCATCGCTGCTTTATATCTTCAGCATCCATTTGTAATCAACAGCATGGATTTTCTTCATTTTTTGGCCCAGTAAGATTCACGTCAGTCCAACTAGTATCGTCTCCTCCCTTTCCCCTCCCCGGTGCCACCTCTCCTCTAGCCAACATCGTCATGCTGCCACGTCGTGTCACGCTTCCTTCCCATTGAGTCAAGACATGCTCGCTATCTTTGCTTCATCTTCCAGTAACACTTTGCCCCGTTGCCTCCCCTCTCGAGCCAAAACTGAAGCATTGAATCAATACCATTGCCGCAGGCTATCCTCCCCGAACCACTCAACTCCCACCCTCAACTGCTATAAAAAGATCATCTCAACCTTGGCCACTCTACCCACTACTCAATCACGTCTCCATTTTGCCTCCTCGCTAGCCAGATCACCACGCCATTGGAGCTCCATCCGTCGCCGTCATTCAATTTCACCGTTGTCTCATGCCATTTATCTCACTCATATGTCATCCATTTAAAATTCTATTTTCATTGTTGTGTTATACGCGGTGAGATGAACAAAACTATATCTCATTTGCATATATTTTTATAAAAAATAAATTAACTCATCGCTGCTTTATATCTTTGGCGTCCATTTGTAATCAACAGCATGGATTTTTTTTATTTTTTGGTCCAGTAAGATTCGTGTCAGCCCAACTGGTATCGTCTCCTCCCTTTTTCCTCCCCGGTGCCACCTCTCCTCTGGCCAACATCGTCATACTGCCACACCGTGTCACGCTTCCTTCCTATTGAGCCAAGACGTACTCGCTACCTTTGCTTCATCTTCCGACAACACTTTGCCCCGTTGCCTCCCCTCTCGAGCCAAAACTGAAGCATTGAATCAACACCATTGCCGCAAGCTATCCTCCCCGAACCACTCAATTCTCACCCTCAACTGCTATAAAAAGATCATCTCAACTTTGGTCACTCTCCCCATCACTCAACCGCATCTCTATTTCGCTAGCCAAATCACCACGCCATTGGAGCTCCACCCACCACCGTCATTCAATTTCACCGCTGTCTCGTGCCCATTTTTCCTCCGCACAATGGCATCTACAGTGACGAACTAGCTGATCCTATTTCACTTCCTGAATAGCTTATCGGCATGTAAATTCACATAAAAAATATTTTAAAATGCCGTAGTATCGTGCGGTGCTATAAACTATTATAAAAGGTATCTCAATGACTGCTATTATTTACTTGCACCTGTTAGATTTCCAATATTGTTGATGCGGAATGTTATGTCTTCATTTGATGCTAAACATGCGTCGTGGTTAATCGTTGCTAAACTAATGTTTACTATTTGTTGTCTTAAAGTTGCTCGCTTTAATCAAAACCATTATCTCCATCTCTAATGCTTCGATTTTGTAAAATAAAACATATACATCTATATGTATTGATCTCTGATGTATCAACTATTTCTTCAGGGCTCTAAACCTGATTACTCTATAGGTTCAAGTAAGTTCTAATGCCATACACGAATTGTGCTTTTTTATCACAAGTTTGTTTCTATGTGGTTATTAATCATTCCTAAAATTGGCAAAATTTATTATTAGCCGAACCAATTTGTGGATAGGCTTCAGTGTTTCAACGAAGCTAGATGTTTCTTGTGATGAGCATCTACATCTCATTATATTTTTTTCACTTATTACTTTGTGGTGTTCCAGAGTAAGTAATGTTACTCATATTCCCCTGATAGAATATATCATCTCTCCTGGCAACCATGAACTTAATTAGTCATTAATGTAACCAGGGGCGATGTTGTGTTTCTTCCGTATATCCTATGCAAGGTGAGCTCAAGCTGCTTCCATTTGATTTACTTGAGAGTCGGATCATACTTTAATTTGTTTTGTCAAACATACTATTGAACCAAAACCGGAAACTTTGAGTTACTGTGTCCGTCGACTGAAGATACACATATAGACACATTCTTCAGTTATGGCTCAAGATTATGTTTCTAAACTACATTGAACATGCAAAAGATGGTGCAGCTTGTCAACACAACATTGTAAGTTCATGTGACATGTTATGCTTTGCCGATCAGCATGTATACTTGTTGCTATACTGATTAAAATTGGTCTTGTATTTAGGAATTAGCCCAAGTTTTACTAAACAGCCATGCCACCCTGTTTGAATTTAGAATTTACTCTGTTATGGCTACAATTGTTTCACATGCCTTTTTTAAATTAAAAATATAGAAAACTAGACTCCCGTCTGATGTTGCAGTGGGATATTACTATTTATGATGAACTTTCTTAATTGTTTTGTTGCAACATGCTCAAATGAAACAATGTATCCTAGCATTCTATTCTATCAACCAGTCATTAGAGTGTTATGTTACATCTAAAATAAGGCATTGGAATCACAAATTGGATCATGGTGCACTCTGTGACTTCGTTTTCCCCTTTTCTTGCTCAGGTCATGATATTCAGTACACTTTAGCACTTGCAAATGTATGGTTATTTCATATAACTAATCATGTATTGCAGTTTCATTTTGCATGGAGTGTTAGAGGATGCAGATTGATATATTGAGTCAGAGGAGCTTTGAGGAGAGGCTGAATAGCAGCAGCATGCATGTGAACTCAGATTGTGGCGGCATGCTCCTGCTGATCCTTCCACTGCTCCTGCAAGCTGCATCATGCTGAAAGGAGGCACATGAGGAGCTCTTCTAGAGCTGCAACTTGGTGGAGAATGGATATGACACCATTGGTCTGGAGTTATAGCTTGGTGAAGGAGGTATAGTGATTTAGAAACTCAATCATGAATAGGGAATAAAGTCTAGAGGCTAAATTCATTAAAAATAATTTTGTTCCATATCCTCGTTCTCTCTGAAATTTAGATGAAAACAACATTAATCTCAACAAGTTCTCTTTTTTTCAATGTACTGTAAGCATTAGCAATGGTGTATTGTTAGGTTTTCCAAGTAAATTTAGTTTCTCTGCACGTTTTAGTAATTTCATCCATGAGGTTGAATTTAAATCTCGGTCAGAACAATAAGAATTAGCTGGTACTGTTTCTATTGCTTCATATGTTGATCATTCATTGATAACTAACACATCTTGTAAAACATGTTTTGGAGATGAAGGGGTTTTCGTCTCAATGGTGTAAATGGATTGACACAATAATCCAAGGGGGCATGTTGGCATAAAAATCAACGATCAAGTTGGTCTGAATTTCCAAACTAAAAAAGGGTTGCGACAGGTATCACCACTATTATTTAACATAGTGGTTGATATGTTGGTTATCCTTATTAGAAGGGCTATGATGGAAGGTTAAATTGATGGAGTGGTACCTCATCTTGTAGATGATGGATTATCCATACTCTAATACGCAGACGACACAATTATGTTTTTTTTGGACCATGACTTAGAAAAAGCTAAGAACCTAAAGGTGTTGTTGTGCACTTTTGAAAAATTATCGGGTCTTAAGAATAATTTTCACAAAAGTGAGATGTGTTGCTTTGGAGAAGAAAAGGGGTTACAGGATCAATATGCGGCTATTTTTGGATGCCAAGGTGGATCATTTCCTTTCAAACACCTAGTCATTCCAATGCATTATAGGAAGTTAAGTAATAAGGATTGGAAAATGGTAGAGGAAAGAATAGAGAAGAGACTGAGTAGCTGGAAAGGAAAGTATTTGTTGGTGGGTGGATGATTAGTTTTGATTAATTCAGAGCTAACGAGTCTAGTGAGATTTATGATGTCTTTTTCGAAGTTCCAAAAGGTGTGCTTAAAAAATAGACTTCTATCGATCTAGATTCTACTGGCAAAGCGATGATCATAAAAACAAATACCGATTGGCAAAATGGAGTATAATTTGCCAACCAAGAGATCAGGGAGGGTTGGGTATTCAAAATATAGAGATACAAAATCGATGTTTGCTTAGCAAATGGTAGTTTAAACTAATTAATGAGGATGGGGTATGACAGAATTTTTTGAGAAGAAAATATGTAAGGGGTAGTACCATAGCGTAGGTATAGGAAAAGTCATGGGATTCTCATTTCTGGAGTGGCTTAATGAAAGTGAAGGATTACTTTCTTAATCTTGGCCATTTCCAGTTAGGCAATGGGCAGAGTGTAAGGTTTTGGGAAGATAGATGGTTGAGAAATTCGTCTCTAAAGGAATTATACCCAACACTCTTTGCAATAACCAAGAAGAAACACATTTCTGTCGCATCCATTTTTAGCACAGTACCCCTTTCTTTCCGTAGAGGCCTAGTTGGTAATAAATTTGACTAGTGGTACAATCTAGTGGCTCGAGTAGCTAATACTAGGTTTACCAACATGGAAGATAAATTCATTTGGGGTTGCACCAGAATGGGATCTTTTCAGTTAAATCAATGTACCTGGCTTTAATATCTGACAATAGAGTGAGGCTTGATCTAACAATTTGGAAGCTCAGGATACCATTGAAAATTAAAATTTTCATGTGGTACTTGAAGCGAGGGGTAGTCCTCACGAAGGATAATTTAAGTCGGAGAAATTGGAGGGTGGGAAATAGTGTGTGTTTTGTGCACAAGTTAAAACAATCTTACATCTTTTCTTTGATGGTCACTTTGTAAAGTTTATTTTGACAGCAGTACATATCCTATAAAACTATATAGACAAGACCACTAAGGCTCATTTAAGCGAATTATCTTAACATGCAAGGTATCTATATCAATATCCAATCAGATCATGCCACGTCAACATCTGCCACATCATTTCACAAAATAACAAAACTTTAAAATAAATTATCTCACTCATATGATATCCATTTAAAATTCTGTTTTCACCGTTATATTCTATGTGATAAAATGAACAAAACTAGACCTTGCTTGCATATATTTTTTAAAAAAATTAAATTAACTTATCGATGTTTTAAATCTTCACCGTCCATTTCTACCAGCTGAATCGACCGCATGGATTTTCTTCATTTTTTGGCCCAGTAAGATTCGTATCAGCACAACTGGCATCGCCTCCTCCCTTTCCCGTCTCCGGTTCCTTCCTCCATCCGACGTCGTCACACCGCCGCGTCGTATCACGCTTCTATCCTATTGAGCTAAGATGAGCTCGTTGCCTCCGCTTCATCTTCTGGCAATGTTTTGTCCCGTCGCCTCCTCTCTCGAGCCAAAAATGAAGCATTGAATCCGCACCACCGTCGTAGGCTACCCTCCCCGGACCGCCCGACTCTCACCCTCCACTGCTATAAAAAGATCATCTCAATCTTGACCACTCTCCCCACCACTCAACACGTCTCCATTTTGCCTCCTCCCTAACCAGAGCACCATGCTATCAGAGCTCCACCCACCACTGTTATTCTCTTTCACCACTATCTCATGCCTATTGTCCCTTCGTACAATGACACCCATGGTGACAAACTTGCCGACTCTCTTTCGCTTCCCTCGGCATGTGAATTTATGTAAAAAGATATTTTAAAATACCGCAGCATCGCGCGGGGTTATAAACTAGTAGCCTTTAATATTGAGAAATCTTTATCTGTGTTGCATCTTTTTAATGATTGGACAAGTGCAGGGGGTCATAAAAACCGTAAGTTGTTATTAACAGGTGCTACTACCCTAATCTGGGCATTGTGGATAAGTAGAAATGATTTGGTTTTTGACAACTCTCCAATAAAAACTTATATGCAAGTTTTATTTTGAGGAACGTACTAGCTATGGCTTTGGACGCAGTTACAAAGGCATGAGGAGGAAGGTAAAATGCTCCTGCAGACGTGTTGTCTATTGGAGACACTGATGATGCATATTTTTGCAAATATCGGATGGCGCTTCAGAAACAGAATCAATTCATATTAGTTGTTTCATTGGCATCTTTGGATGTAATAATTATACTATCAGTTCAGTCGGTTCTTGTAGAGGATCATGACTATGTTGTGTGGTTTTGTTTAGTCGGTCCTATTTTTGGATTTCAATTTCATTGTTTAGAGTCTTGTATTTTGTGGCTGTAACCTCTTTGAGAGGTGAAAGCTGAAACTTGTTATCCATTATCTAAAAAAAGCACATCTTTTATTGTGCATTCCATGAGATGAAATTGTTCTCTTTGTTCCCCTATTGGATAGCTTACCGCCTAATCATTCGTTATCGTCTCGCTTGAATATATTGTAGACTTAATATGAAGTACAATCTATGTGTCTTGCACGTTCCGATGTTATAAGTAGGTGAAAAGAATGTGAACAATTTAAGCTCATCTCCTTACACTACAACAAATATGGAGATACATGACGTCTTTTTTATCATAGATTGCTTGAAAACTGTCACAAAACATAATTTATGACGGTCTAGATTTTTATCATGTATCTCACATCATAAATCAAACCTTATGACGTTTGTTAAAAATCATCATAGATTGATGGAATCTATGACGAATTGTAGTCGACACAAATCCTAGGCTCAGCTGGACACATCATCTGACGTGGCAGCATCTACCACATCAGCTAGGCTAATATGGCAATTTGTTACATGGCAACGTCGGATTTGGTAGCCCATTTTTAATATAGCCCAATTTTGGTCTAATGAGATGATATGATTTTTAGGCCTGCTAAGTGGCCCAGTAAATTTGACCTGATCATTTTCAAGCCCAACACAAATCCAGCCCAATCAAATTTCTACCTAACAAGAATTTATACCAATCAATTAAAATTGTCACAAACACAATTAATTAAACCAATATGACAAAAGTTCCAGACAACATTACAATAATTTGGATTCCAAAATTTGCAGGCGCCATCAACAAATTACATGCATTTAGTAGCAAAAGTTTACACCAAACAAAACCATCTACATGTACGCATTGCTGCTACATTCCTTTGTTCCTCATGCATTGTTCTAGGTATACATATGCTCATCAGCAAAGAATAATCAGGTATCCAAAATGATTAGGTGATGTTACAGGTATACATAGGAAATGCCCAAGAAACGGTTGGTGATACACATATATAGCTCTTCCCCTGCAAAAAGTGTACGAGAATAGAAGGTCAAGCACAACCGGAGATCTTTCGCTAAAATCAAACATACCTCAGGTAATGCTACACTTGCATATTTCAACCTAGCTTTGTGACGTAGATCAGGAACACGACAATAGTATACAATATATTGAATGTTAAAAATGTTTTACATCATTAGATCATTTTATTTCAAGGTTATTTATATATATTTGATTTTATGCAAATTGTTTTAAAATAAAAATAAGAAAAACATTATCTTGACATACTAGTTATGTTTTTCTTTCTGACATCTATGTTAGTTTCATGATGTCAACTTTTAGTTCCATCCCAGATGGTTTTAGACTAGTAAATAGAATTCAAATACCAGGAGTAGAGAAATACTTGATAGAACAAAAAATAATTGGGCACATAGGACATCCTCTAGGTTCTAGATAGAAAATTGCATGCATTAGTACCATATAACTAACATGAATTTGATCTCAACTTCAAAAATTTAAACCAACTGGGCAAGCACAACCAAATAAAAACATAGGCCCTACATGGTCTCATATAGCGCAGAATACAAATATAACACACTAACCTTACGAAAAGTGCTAATAAATAACAACCCAAATAAACGCTACAAGAAACTTACCCAGTGGTAAGTCATGTTGGAATTATTGGGCTTGACCCATAGAGAATTCCTAATAAATCTCAAAGATCCATTCATGAGTGGTGGATGGCAACTCTTTAGTCCCATCTTGCTAGTGGGGTGGAGGGAATCCTACTTATAAGGTGGGTTGCTCCCTATACACTTGCAAGTGTGTGGAGCAGAGCAGAAAGGGAGAAACATATCCGCGCGCTCGTTTGCCTCGCCTCGTCGGGCCGGGAGTGGTGTGGCGAGATGAAGCAATGGGTGCGGGCACATGACGTGCGTGTGAATAGTCTACCGAAATCCGGCCCAAACCCTCATAGGTCTTCGACCTCCTTTTGCCATTTAGTTTTGCTACCAATCCGTGTCTAATACGTTTTGATAGAGATATACCTAGCCATTTACGGGACGCAGTAACCCTAGGCAGGTCTTCCCTATAAATACATGCGACCGCTATGGTAGTAGCAACACGAACAACCACGAAAAACACCAATGCATCTAGTTTTCACCGCTTCTGCTGCTGCGCCACCGAGGATACTTCATCCCATTCATCGACATGCACCTACGATCAGGAGAGTAGGTCTCTAGAACCGTCATCCTTAGTGATCTTGCTCTGGGAGAGGGTGAATAAGGTTTTTGGGAAGCGATCTTCACGACTGCTCGCTTGCTTCATCAAGTTCTTCATCACGGCTCATCTACCTCTTCATCGATCGTGCACCGAGGGTCATCACCTTTAATGTGAACTTCGTCAGGCTGATCACCATCTTCACCTGGTCATCATCGTCAAGGAACAGCAACTCACATACGGTTCCTGCTCTCAAATCATGTCTTACATATTTAATATGTTGATCTGCATAGGTATGATTTTGCTAGATAATCTGATGTAATGTTTGTTGTTCATTGCTATGATAGATCTATCTAGAACTTGTGGTACTGTTGCTAGTTTAATCTACTATGCATTAGTCATGCTCATGCTTTATCCTTGGATTAAAATAAAACTAAAAGTGCTAATTTTTTGAAGAATCCAAAAACCTTATTGTAGGCACTTTAGTTTTATGGCTATATTTGTTGATGCTTTGAGGCCTACGCATTTCACTGGTGTGAACTTCAAGAGATGGCAGATAAAGAGTCACATTGTGGCTAACTGCCATGAACGTGTTCTGGTTGTCCGAGGGCAAACTCGAGGGGGAACTTACTCATGAGAAGGAGAAGGAATACTCGGAAGCCAACACAATCTTTTGTGGTGCGGTGGTTGGAGTACTTACAGAGACAGCAAGCCAAAGCAAACAACTACCTTTAAGAAGAAGAAGAATAAGGAGGATGAGGGTTGCTTCGTGTGCGGATCTCATAATCATTGGGAAAGAAGTGTCTAAACTGCAAAGGAAGGAAACCTCAACCTGAGCAGAAGACTGTCAACATGGTTGTATCCAGCTCTAGAGGTGGAACTAGTGGGTACGGTAATTTACCCTATGTTCTTTCAGTGTTTCAATCTACTACTTGGTGGCTTGATTCTGGTGCAAACATTCATATGTGTTCTGATGCTTCACTATTCTCTTCTTACCAGGTAGCCCGGTATTCTTCCGTGATGATGGGGAATGAGTCACATGCTTCTGTTCATGATGTTGGCATGGTAGATCTGAAGTCAACTTCGGAGAAGATCATGCAGCTAAAGAATGTGCATCATGTCCCTTCTATCAATAAGAATCTAGTTAGTGGCTCCCTTTTGTCTAGGGATGGTTTTAAGGTAGTGCTTGAGTCGAATAAATTTTTCATGTCAAATTATGGACAATTTATTGGTAAAGGCTATGTGTGCAGAGGCTTGTTCCGCTTTTCAGTTTCTAATTTATGTAACAAGGCTGTTGACAATATTTGTGATGGTATTAATGAGAGTGATGCTAGCATTTGGCATTCACGTTTATGTCATCTCAATTTTGGTTCTATGTCTCGACTGTCGAGCTTGAATTAAATCCTGAATTTGTCCATCATCAAAGGTTCTAAGTGCCAAAGTTGTGTGCAATCCAAGCAACTTCAAAAGCCTCACAAGGCAGCTGAAGAGAGACACTTGGCACCGCTAGAACTTATACATTCTGATATTTGTGACATGAATGGTGTGTTGACAGAGGGTGGACAAAGATACTTTATCACCATGATTGATGATGCGTCTAGATATTGCTATGTTTACTTGTTGAAAAATAAGGACGAGGCTCTAAATTGTTTTCAAACCTATAAGGCTGAAGTTGAAAATCAACTAGAGAAAAAGATCAAACATTTTAGGTCTGATTGTGGTGGTGACTATTTCTCTAATGAGTTCGACTTATTCTGTGCAGAACATGGTATTATACATGAGAGGACTCCACCCTATTTGCTCCAATTAAACGGGGTTGACAAAAGAAAGAATCACACATTTACTGACTTGGTCAATTCCATGTTGGACACTGCTGGATTAGGCATGGTGGAGGCGGCTTTATTGACATCATGTCATGTACTAAATAGAGTTCCCATGAAGAATAAGGAGAAGACTCCATACGAAGAATGGATTGGGAGAAAAACTTCACTATCCTACTTACGCACATGGGGTTGTTTGGCCAAGGTTAATGTGCCAATAAACAAGAAGCGAAAGTTGGGTCCTAAAATAGTTGATCGTGTCTTTTTGGGATATGCTCACCATAGCATTGCCTATCAATTTTTAGTGATCAAATCAGACATGCACATCATGTACTAAATAGAGTTCCCATGAAGAATAAGGAGAAGACTCCATACGAAGAATGGATTGGGAGAAAAACTTCACTATCCTACTTACGCACATGGGGTTGTTTGGCCAAGGTTAATGTGCCAATAAACAAGAAGCGAAAGTTGGGTCCTAAAATAGTTGATCGTGTCTTTTTGGGATATGCTCACCATAGCATTGCATATCAATTTTTAGTGATCAAATCAGAGATACCTGATGTGCATGTTGATACATTTTTAGAGTCTCGTGATGTTACTTTCCTTGAGAATATTTTTCCTATGAAAAATTTGTATGGCATGTCTAGTTTATCTACAAACGTGATAGCTAATACATCTTCTGAACCCTCTAAAAATTTTGATCATGCTGAACATACACTTGAACCAATCCATGAGGAGATTGATAGTGAAGCTCCTAGGAGGAGCAAGAGACCAAGGACTGCAAAGTCTTTCAGTGATGATTTCACTGTTTATCTCATGGATGACACTCCTAAAACCATTATCGAGGCATTTGCATCTTCTGACGTGGATGATTGGAAAGAAGCAGTCTATAGTGAGATGGACTCAATTCTCTCTAATGGAACTTGGGAGCTGGTTGACCGACCATATGGTTGTAAACCCATGGGTGTTCAAAAAAAGTTTAGGCAAGATGGTATTATTGATAAGTACAAGGCAAGGTTTATGATCAAGGGTTATACCCAAAAGGAAGATGAAGATTTCTTTGATACTTATTCACCTGTTAATAGATTGACCACAATTCGTATTCTACTCTCATTGACTGCCTCACATGGTCTTCTCATCCATCAGATGGATGTTAAGACAGCTTTTCTTAATGGAGAGTTGGAAGGGAAAATCTATATGACACAACCCGATGGGTTTGTAGTAAAAGGTCAAGAGGACAATGTGTGTAAGTTGGTGACATCTTTGTATGGCCTGAAATAAGCAACTAAGCAATGGTATGTGAAATTTGACGTAACACTCATATTAGTAGGCTTTAATATCAATGAGGATGATCGGTGTGTGTACTGCCACCATGGTGGGGGTTAGGGAGTTATATTATGCTTGTATGTTGATGACATAATGATCTTTGGAACAAGTCTTGATGTGATCAACGAGGTCAAGATTTTCTTATGTCAAAGTTTTGATATGAAAGACATGGGCGAGGATGATGTTATTTTGAACATCAAGCTAATCAAAGGAGAGAATGTGATTACTCTAATGCAATCTCATTATATGGTTACATTTGTGAGCTTCTTGTTAAGATCACTCGTCCTGTCCTACACTGTTCTTGGCCATGTGACCAGTCTTATCGCCCTTGTGTTGCTATCAAGAGTCTAATTAAGTCATTAATCTTGACTAATGGTGAATTTCAATTGAATAATAAAAGGTGTCTTTTTAGAAACATTAAAAGCTAGTGTTTGAGCAAATGGATGGTATGGATGGTTCTATGTGAACCGAAAGGTTGATAATGTGCCCATATCTTCATGATTTTTGGTTTGTTCTTGCTCGAATCAGCTAAGTATCGGTTCGCTAAGCAGTAACCCAGGAAAACAATGCCACCACGAACCTGATATGGATAAGGCTTGCTAAATAATTAGAATCATGGAAGGTTCTTTGTGATGCCATGAGTTCATGTAGTGGAGGTATGGATGTTCTTTGTGATGTCATAATCCACACAAGACAAGAAGGGGTAGCTGGGGTGATATCTAAGTGGACATGGAGGTTCTTGGTGATGCCATAGTCCACTAGACATGGATGTTCTTTGTGATGTCGTGGTCCAATTGAGCATGAAAGTTCTTGGTGATGCCATGTTGCCAGAGGGACTATCACTTATGTACAAATATGAAACATCAGCCTACAAAGTGCAATACTATTGTCGTTCTTTATAAAGGTTCATAGTGAGACCTTGTCATTTACCACAAAAGTAGAATGACATAATGAGAATCATGACTCGTGGGTAAAGTGGTGCAATCTCTACAGAGTGTGTCAAAATGTTATAACCATCATATGCTCGTGGTTATGAGTGGTCTAGATCCTCACATGATTAGTAGTTATGGTTTGTGATGGTTTTTGGTGAACATTCAAGTCTTTATGACAAGTCATTGTGACAAAACGTGTATGCGTGACAAGTCTGTGTAACAACACTATTCTTGATTCTCTGTGAACATTGTCCTTTGTGGATATTTTTAATTAATTTGGCTGGGTGGATCAACTCATTTAGTTAAATAGGATTTGACATTTGTACAAATGAACTTTGCTATAGTCTTATGCTTGATTAAGCTTGCATGTCATATTTTCTTGGTGAGCACTCCATGTATTCATACTTGCTATTTCTCATGCTACATTGAAATGTTGCCAAGAGAGATGAAGATGAGATGGACTTTGTTGATGAAGAGTACTTCTAGGTGAGTGATTACCCGGAGGATTGACCGTGGAGTTATGATATTTTCCAATATTGTGTTCTCCGAGAGAGTTGCTAAAGACATCATTCTTGTAATAAGTCTACTTATTTAAGACATTGATAGCATTGTAAGTAGTGGCAGTGTATATCAAATTAATTATGTGATAGAAAAAGGTTAATTTCACATGGATTTCTAGTGGTTGTTTGAAAAATCAAAGTTGTATTCCACAGACTCAGAAATTTAATCCGAAATCGCCTTAAAGAAAACCCAAATCTACTGCTGTTAAATTCTTCATTCAGATACTGTAGAGCTAAGCCAAAAATCCAAATAACCTTGAGTAATCAAAAGGAGGCCACGTCACGCCAACTGATCCAACTGAAATATCTCGAGACGTGGCCACCGAGCCAAACACATGGCAGGGCCACTCGCCTGGCGCGGTAAGAATATCTGGCGGACGGCTGGTGGCTCACGCACGGCCACATCAGCCACCCCATCCGCCCACCTCACCTCCCGCTGGCCAATGGCAACTCAGCTTAAGATTCCACGGGATAAGGACCCGATCGCATGCCCCTGCTATAGATAGCCTGCGCGCACGCTCCTGCACAATCATCGCACCGCAGCTAGCTAAGCAAAGCAACTGGTCGGTCACTCTCTCCATCAGCTCACGCTCATCAGCAATGGCTGCCTCCACCATGGCGATCTCCTCCACTGCGATGGCCGGCACCCCCATCAAGGTGCCCGCCTTCGGCGAGGGCCGCATCACCATGCGCAAGACCGCGGCCAAGCCCAAGGTTGCGGCGTCCAGCAGCCCATGGTACGGCCCCGACCGCGTCAAGTACCTCGGCCCCTTCTCCGGCGAGCCCCCGAGCTACCTCACCGGCGAGTTCCCCGGCGACTACGGCTGGGACACCGCCGGGCTGTCCGCCGACCCCGAGACCTTCGCCAAGAACCGTGAGCTCGAGGTCATCCACTGCCGCTGGGCCATGCTCGGCGCTCTCGGCTGCGTCTTCCCCGAGCTGCTCGCCCGCAA
>VSTD030001105.1:0-13815 GCA_008808055.3 Sporobolus alterniflorus
AGTCGCTGGTGGCGGCCTGGAGCTCCCGAAAGCCGAACTCGCGGAGGCTGTTGGCGCCCCGCTCCTGGTACAGCTCCAGGATGCTCCGCGCCGACGAGACCGATACCGAGCCCGACGACTTATTCGCCGCCGGCCGTACGGCCGCGCTCGAGCACACGGACTGGCTTGTGCCGACGGCCGACGACGACGCCGTGGAGAAGGACAGGTTGGAGCGCGTGCCCGTGGAGATGGTGGAGGGGAACGAGGCCGGCGCGGGCTCCTCCCGCCGCCTCTGGCCCTTGTTCTTCTTCTTAAACTTGATTCTGAAGCGGCGGAAGCAACCCATTTCTTGGAGCAAAGCAGGAGGCGACTCAGCTCGTCGTGGTCTCTTTCCTCGTGTTCTCCATCGCCTCAGTCAAATTATGACGGCAACGAGCAGCTTGTGAATATAGAAACACCTTTCCAGTTCCAAACGACGAAAAGCAGCAACTTTGAGAAACTGTTTCTCAGTTGACTGCTTGACGCACGAGGCTGCCGAACATGTGTCGGAATTCTTATGTCGTAACGCACGGTTATCAGATATGCAGATTCAGAGTCATATCACATCGTTACGGTAGAGAGGATTCACGCCCATATATTGAAGAATAGTTTGACATGCACAGGACTCACCTCCTAGTCCAAGGTGAACAGGAAGGTGGGAGGCAGAGGAATCCACACCCACGCCTCCTGTCGTAAACATTAGCAGTAGGAAGCAAGCAAGTTGAGAGAGACGATGGAAGTTGGCTGCAGATTGCAGAAACGACAGGTGCTTGGTGAGCGACGGGAGAGGTGACCGGAGTTGTTGCGACTACAAACTGCAATATTTAACTCTCACCCCTTCTTATTCCTTTTTCTAATAATTTATGGCAACGATGACATAAAAATTCTATGATATCGCATCATTGATTCCTTATCATGTGTGTCTGTGATGTGTAGTAATTTGAAATAGAAAATCATGCATACTGCATACAATATTAATCAGTTCAAATAATTAACTTGATAGCAATCTAAAATCAAAACTCATACTACATCCTACAGTATAACACGTGACAAGAAATCTGATCCACCTAGACTCCTTGCTGGCTCCGCCATGCCCAATAGGCAAACGCGTGCGGTCGTGCAGGAGACTAGGAGATGCATGGTGCGACCCATGTCCTGGTAGTACTAGGCTCCAGGTCCTTAGAACCCAGTACCAGCAGTACTAGGCTCCGTGCCCTCGCGCTGCCGCTGCACCGCGCGGTCACCACCGACTCCTTTTTCGTCACCTTCCTTCTCCCGAAACAGAGTCGCTGCCGCCGCTCGCAATCCGCTGGTGAGCGCCGCCGTCACTCTGTCTCTGGCCACCATTTCCGGGTCAAAGAATCCTCACACCCGTGCGCTGCTTCCTGTCCAGGAACCGAAGCTCGAGACTCACTACCGCAATCGCTAGCGCCAATCTTGCCGCCGCCAAGCGCAAACTCCGGTGAGTGCCGCGCCGCGTGCCTCTCGCCGCTCCGCTTCGGATTTCTCTTGTTTCTCACCTCCGTGCGCTGCTCCTGGTGCTAGGGAACGACTCCAAGTCGAAGCCAACCGTCGAAAAGCCACCGGCGACCGAGAACACCGCGCCACCGCCGGTAAGCCGCTGCCTCACCGTGGAGACCCCCTCTCCCGTGCGTCTCGTGTATCTTCCGGTGTAGCAGCGTGTAGTTCACATCTCGTAGTTGGAGTAGGGCCAAACCCGACGACCGGTTGTCCACCGGCGAGCCGTAGCCGCTTGCGCCACCGGGCTGCAGCGCCCGCGATCTCGGCGCGCGCAGCGCGCGCTCTGAGCGTGGGCCGGCGTTGCGAGCCCAGCAGGCCAAGGCCGTTGGAACCGTAGCGGGCCAAGTTCTTGTGACCCCATAGAAACAGTGTCCTTTCTCAATTTCTATTCAGATTTCATTTGAATTATTCAAATCAAGCCTGAATTCTTCCAAATTTTGTAGAACCTTGTTTAAACTTAGGAAATTTATGAAACCACCTCAAATATTTGATTTCAAGTGGGTTCCCTGGAATAAAAATATAAAACTCAATAATTTCATTTATGTTTTATTAAATAATGGTTAAGTGTTGTTAATTAAAGTTTAAATCATAACAAAATAATTAGAACATCAAAATTAATGAAACTTTGCCCAAACTTCTATCTGAACATTTCCAGCATGTAAAAAATAGTTTCATACCGTGGCATAATTATTAGCTATGCTAATTAATTGTTTTCCCTTGGATATTTTAACCTTTAGCAATTAAGTTGCTTAAGGGCTTAAATTGATAAGTTATGTCATGAGATCTTGCTAATGACCTATCAAAACCAATGTAAGCCACTCAAGACATGTCATTAGTGGTTTTGGAGTCGATTACTTTCCGACCCTACTGCCACCTATTAATACTTAACCTATAGAAGTTAATGAAGGAAATTCATCAAACAAAAGTAATTGACTTTCCAATGACCCTTAAAAGCTTGTAAGCCACGTTGTTTACCTACCTTGATTACTTTCATCGATTGTCGTTAATGTTCTTTCATTGTGTACCATTTAGGACCTGACGCCACCTTTGATCAAGAGGAGCCGAGGCAGGAATCTCTCGGGGGACCACCATCTCAAAGCTTCATTGAGACTAACTTCCCGCCTGAGCAAGGCAAGCACTGAAGTAAACCTCTTTCACCATAGGGTTTTCGCTTTATAATCATTTACATTATGCTCTTGATTGTGCATTTACGTGTAGGAGTTTTATGCAACCCTAGTTTGCATTATGAATCCTTTCCCGTCACCTTGTTCCAATAGTAGCAATGTCACATTAGAATGACCGTGCTTAGTAAACAGGATGACAGTAAAAGTCAAGTGGCTAGACCCGCTCGTGATAGGTCACCTCCTCAAGATGGTGGTTCTATGGTTAGATTATTTTCAATGATCAGAAAGTCGCATGAAATTGAGACAAGGTGGGACAATTAGGGAAAAGTGGAGAATACCGGATGTGAAGAGCGGAGAGTTGTGTGTTTTCATGTTTGGAGTTTCGAAGGTGGTAGCCTCCGCCTATGTCGATTAAGGACATTATTGATTAGGCCTTGATGAGCAGGTTTTGATTATGTACTGACGCATACGGAATTTATGGGTTTCACAAACATAGTAACACTGATAGTCGCCAAGTTAGATGATACCTCACCATTCTTGCAGTGATGTATACCGAGATAGTGTACGAGCCACCCACGGATTGTCTGGAGAAGTATCACATGGAAGACGTGCACTAGGTTGAGGTGGGACTTGGACCGACTTCTTGATTGTCATTACAAATTGTTGCCATAAGATCACAGAGGTTGTGCGTATGTCGTGTTGTCAGGTTTTCCCTTGCAAGATGTATATTGATTTGAATATCCGTGACACTCTCAGACATGAGTGATATCTTGCCACCACGTCCAAACATAGTAATATAACTTTTATAATGTTACTCTTGCTTATGAGGATGACATTGACTACTTTGTTAGTCAATGAGTTGCTTATATCAAATGTTGATTGATCTCTCTTGCATGCTTAGAATAGGTTGCAAACCTATGATGTAACTACTTAAACTTGGCTAAAAATTGCTTAAAAGTGATTAAAGGTAGTTGTTGTCGGCTTATTAGTCCTTTTTCCCGCTTGAAGCCTTTGAATGTCTAGAGTGTGACCGCTTGGTCACGACGGGTCAGTCTTGCTAAGCGCAGTCGCTCATGCTTTGCTTTGTATATCTCTTGTGTGCAAGTAATCTCCCTTTTTCTTCCGGTGATGCCGATGATGGCTATCAATGGGACCCATCACAGGTGTAGAGGTTGTCGAGGAAGGTGTTCACCTCTAGGGTGAAGTAAATGACCATAACATCGAGATAAATGCTTCCACTTAAGGTATTCTATTTTTTTGAAGCACCTTTTGCTTCATCCTTTTGTAAACTTAAACCTAAGTTATAATAACTTAACTTTCAGCTAAACATTGTATGTATTGTGTTTGTGCATTCTCCCTTCATCGAGACCCCCCCCCATCGATCTAGAGGTGACGAACTATGGTTACGGTGAGGAACGCTTAACCCATATAAGAACTATAGGAGTCTCTTAGGTGGCAAGCTAATCGTGTTTTCATATTACAACTACGGAATTGTGTTGGCAAAGGTAAGCTTGTAATTTTTGAGAGTGCTTCAACTTATGTTATTGTTGATGGAGCTTCTTTTTTGTGTGGATTTAGTAGAAATATTAGGATTGTGAATACCTCTTTTATTGTTTATGATCATTTTGATTATTTGTGAGTACTTTGTAGGACCTGAGTGGGCACCTGAGTGCTGATCCGCTATGAGCATGAGTGGGCACGTGAGTGCTGGTCCCTTAAGGACATGTGTGAAAGTTGATGATTATTTGATCCGTTTTCTATAGATACACTAACATGTGTTAAAACGATAAAAATGATTGTCGAGAGTGATTTGCCACCAAACGCTTACGATCCGCAATAGCAGTTTATTCCATTTGTTTTGGTGACGATGATTAGGTTGTGTGTGCATGTCCTCAAGTCACCTAATTAATATAAGCAAAATAGCAATATTAAAAATCACAATCCTCACCAATTCCCGAAAACGTTTCAAAGTTCAAAACCATCGGCAAATCTGATTTCCGGCTGTCCGCTAAGCTCCACATGAGGACTGCCTTGGAATGACCGTAACCATCATTATGGTTACCAAAATCGTGTCTATGAGTAGGTATTAAAAAGCTGAGCAAGTTAGCTACAAAATACGTAAACAAACATCACCAAGTTTCACGCATCTTGTGCCCCAAAACATGAGAACTCACTCCTATGACCACTCTGTCCAGAACCGTTCAACACCATGACCTGCATTTGAAAACTCGTAACTATTGAATTGTGCATCAGATGAGACCGTATGAATAATCAGCAGAAAGTTGAGTTAGTTAGCGACAACTTCGATGGTTTCCAGGGTGGTCATAGCAAAATTTCGCCATGAGACCGATTCATGTCAAGGGGTACAGTCTATACATAATTCCATATTCAGCAACCTGGCCACGTTCCGATAGTCGTAACTTATAATTCATTGACCGTTTGAAGTTGAGAATTGGGCCATCAAAAATTTGAGAGGTACCTATCGGGTTGGTATTTGGAAATTCTGAAGTTTCGAGTTAGTGGAAACCCCAAAATTTGCTGCGTATTTAGTGTTCAGCTGAGGGACAGAATCCCACCCCGGCGCAAATCCGAGCCCAACTCGTGGTCTGGCAAGGCTATCTCCAAATTCATGAGCTCGGCTGCAGCATCAACCCAGCGCCGCAACGAAAAAGGCCGAATCACAGCCATAGCCCACCTAGCCACCACCCGGCTCGAACCCTAAACCCTAGCTCACTGCCTCCTATATAACCACTGCCTCCAGCCCTCCACACTGGAAATCATCGTCGCCGCCAAGCTCTACGCCTCTGCCTCCAGCCACGCGCAGCGAAAACAGATGTTTTTCCTAGCGAAGCTCCCCTCGATCTGGTTTTCGTTTTCGTTTGGTTTGTTTATTTTTCTCATGCGATGGCAGTGACGACTCGGAAATTTTCAAGCTCAACAGACCAAATCACAGGTCTCTCTTTCTATGAGGCTGATCTGTATGCCGTTTATCCCGCTGAACCGAGCCATTCGATTGAGTTCACCGTCTTTGTTTTGTTGCTTCTGTTCGGATCTGTTTTTTTATTTAGATTCAAAATTGCTTTGTGTTGGAGGAGGTTGTTGCGATGAGGATAACAAGCTCCCTCTTCTGAAAGTATTGAGGACACTTGCTGGCCGAATCGAACCAATAAACCACAGCCACCACTGAGTGACTGAAATCCTCCCATCTCCTAGATGCTTTTAAATCTCAAATATTCTTCGTGTTTATCTATTTCGATTTGGATAGTGAGGATTAACTGATGCATAATCCAACACTTGATCCGAGGTCGCTTTCAGCCGTCCTTGTGATGCACAGGACTTTTGCAACTGAATCCATACGATTTTTTTGCCCTTTCAATTGAGTATATGGATCTGAAATCGGTATCAGGGGATGAAACTTGGAAACAATCTTAGGACACCTTCTGACATAGTGCTTACCCTGCTCTCTGAATGAGAAGGAACTTCTGTTCTGATGATACTCTTATGCTCATTTTCTGTTGCATCTAATGTATCTTATAGTTTCTGTTTTCAGATTCGCAAAAAAAAGTTTCTGTTTTCAATATGTCTAAGCAGGATACTACGCAGCTTCCCGCACTGGTCAGGTATAGCTTTGTGTTCAATCTTTTTTTATTTGTAGAATGCTATTGGAAGCCAATGATGATTAGCTAAACATCTGGAATTACCGTCAGATTTACTTGTGACGAAAAATGTCTGGCTTTGCTGAGGCTTATTCAATTTCTGCTAGGAAATACTTCACTCCAATTAGATTTTTCTACACGGTCTATAGTTCTCTTATATGTTCCCTGTGAGGAGTACAAGACCTACCGATAGGAAGTGCCGTTTGACACTGTAAACAGCAGCTGTTTCTGTCCTCTCCAGGTGGCCATCCTTTACTATAACCTTTGTGGTTTGGTCTGGGATGGAGCTCCCATCTGCATTTGATGAATTCAGTTGTGGTGCGTGATTTAAATCGGGTCTCTGAGGGATTCTTTTCCGAACTTCATGCTATTTTTTTGTTTTGTTAGTGTAATGGATAGGGCCTGATGCCACGTCTCCAGTAGCTTCTAGCTATGACCGGAGATGCTATGATTAGGCCGATACAAAGTTGTTTCAGCGTTTCACATGTTGATAGGAACCTGGGGCCGCTTTCCATCGGTCCACAGAGCCGGTTTCTGTGATTACATTTTCAATTTGAAACATATTATATTTTGCTTCTGTATCTGTATCTGTGGCAATGATGATAAAATAAAGGCTTGTTTCTCTAACAGTCGCAGTTGTCTAAGAGCTTTCGTCATGCTAGGTTTGAGAGCTAATTCTGCTAATTCCTTCCTTGATGTCTGAGCCATGCTTATTTCACAGCAGATCTTTTCCAAAAAGAAATTAAGTTGACTTCCTAGGTTAATGTTGTGGCCTGCATTGCAAATGATGATAAAATCAAGGCTTGTTTCTCTAACATTCGCAGTTGCCGCCTAAGAGCTTTCGCCCTGCCAGGCTTGAGAGCTAATGCTGCTAATTCCTTCCTTGGATGTCTGATGCAATGCTCTTTGACCCATATGAACAGTTTCCTAGATATGTTCTTCCGTTTATAGAACAAGTGCGTGTATAATGTCTGCCCTATGATGATAGAATGAAGGATTGTTTCTCAAACATTCGCAGTTGCAGTCTAAGAGCTTTCGCCCTGCTAGGCTTTGAGAGTTAATGCTGCTAATTTCCTTCCTTGGATGTCTGGAGGGCAACTATACACCATTTCTATTTTTCTCTATGTTGGTTTTCATGAATCTACGTTTTATGTAGTCTTTGTTTGGTTCTTTTAAAGTTTGACTAAAGTTTAGTGACTAAAATGTACTGACTAAAATTTAGTTATCTTTGGTTTCAATGATTAAAAGTGATTGAAACTGTTTTATAAAGACTTAGATACTTCTAATAAATATGAAATAGATAAACAACTTTTTACAGTATGGGATGTCTTTTTTACCTTAGTCACTTTTAGTTACACTTTTGGAGACTAATTGATTAAAATTTAATTGGTATTTTAGTCACATTTTTAGTCACTCTTTAGTATTTTAGTTGGGTAAAACCAAAATGGTGCCTTAGCAAGTGCTGCTTAATTCCTTTTGACTGCAAAAATATGCAGATTTTAATGTGACAATGCACTGAATCTTGGAAGAAGTGTTAGTAAAATATGCTTCAGAAGTGGATTTTAAAAACATTATGTATTTCAAGATGTGTCTTGTATGATTGTCAAATGAATAATAAATACGTAATGTGCTCACAATGTGAATAAAATAATGAAAAGATTGGCAGTTTCTCTACTGTAGAATATCTGTGACTTTTGAACATATCTAGTTCGGTACATGTCGCAACACCAGCCCTACTTTTCGTTGTTCTGGGATAGGGATGGTACGGATGAATCTTGTTTTATGCTACTTTATTTTTAAATTATAGTTACCGTTAATTTTTAAATTATGTTAAATTATTTATTTTATTTAAAATATTTATTCAAATATGTAAAATTATAAGTTGTGTTTGAACTTATTTTATTAATAAAATAAATTATATCAAAAATTTTGATAAAAATTTAATTTTTTTAAATAAGATAAATGATCAACTATAAATAAAAAAGTTAACCATGACCGGTCGGTACGTGTCGCAACTCGAGGCCATATTCATAGTTTTCGCTTAAGAGCTTTCGCCTGCTAGGCTTAGAGCTAGTGCTGCTAATTTCCTTGTATGAGGGCAGACTATACACTATCTAATCTTTTTCTCTATGTTGGTTTTCATAAATCTATTTTTTATTTATCAAGTGCTGCTTAATTGTGTACCCCAAGTTGCTTGGGATAAAAGGCTTGATTTTTGTTGTATGAAGGGCTGCTTACAAATATGCAGATTTTAATGTGACAGTGGAGGTGTCAGTAAAATATGCTTCAGAAGATGATTTTAAAATACGGAATGTGATCACAATGTAAATAAAATAACGGAAAGATTGGCACGTTCTCTACTGTAGAATATCTGTGAGCACGCTTTACAATTTCGGTACGCTTTGCAACTCCAGCCCAGCGTTTCGTTGTTTGGGCTAGGTGCTGAATTCATTTCGTTCCAGCGGACTGAATGTTGCCTAACAATCCATCTTTCCAGCCGACCCCAACCAAAACTGCACGAAAGCGTTGAAAGCAATTAGCCGTTTAAAACTCATTTCTTAGTGTTTTTGTAACACGTAGTGTTACAAACTACTGCTCATCGACTTGATGCCTCGAGAGCAGTGTTCCTGATAATATTTTTTCAATCAAACAAAAAAAGAAGAGTCTGAGACATGTAAAAAAAACAATTTCATTCGGATTCCAGAGACTGGAAAAATCAATATTGTCGTTCACTCCATATAAGTTGGAGAAGAGTTATTGTTAGTGTCATGTTCTCATTTACAATTTTTCTTGTTTTGTTGTTATAAGCCACACATCTCTATATTAGTAAATACTTTAGATTTCTTACCAAACATTTCAAAAAGAATCGATTGGTCATGGCCAGAACCATGATTCTGGCTAAACTTCACCCCCCTAATTTGCTTGTGTTCATCTCTCTCCCCCTCTTTCTTTCACGATGTCTTTTTATTGTTTCCTTGTATCCCTTAGACTTCGACAAGAAGAAAAAAAATTCTGTCACCGTCCTGATTTCTTGCCATGTGTCATACTGCATGTAAGAGTACACAGTTTAAAAATCAGGGATGATGACATAGAATTTGAAACTCTTGCATGTAGTATCAAGTCAGTCCAATATAATTAACTTACACTAATATGGAACAAAAACGCTCCATGCATTATTAGCCAACCCAGACAATTAACTAGACAACAATCTGAAATAAAAACTCATTTGTATTTAAATTGTTATCGTCGTTTTTTGCTACATTTGACTATTTAACTTATTTAAAATATTAATTATTTTGATTTTTTGAATAAGACGAATGATTAAATATAATTTAAAAGTTCAACCATGGCAATAATTTAAACCCAAAGGGAGTACTTTATATATGTCAGAAATGTACCATGTAGTAAATGCTACATAGTTGCTATCTTATTTGCTAAAAAATTAAGGTTATTTAAAAAAACCTTTCACAATAAATGTAGCGAGCAAGGAGAGAGGCATTTACCACCTTCTAAAAATAATATATTCATTACTAATTGTTGTAAATGATTAAATGTGCCCACAAGGTTATGAAATAAGGTCTGAATGATATACATTTCATGACATTCCATTAGATACATTAGATCCACCTCAAATATAAAATAAATACTCCATAACTAATATAAATAAGGAGAGAGAGAATGATGGTCAAAACCTTTGGTTTTCACAAGTTCACTTGAAAGTGAGATACCCTTGTAGTAAAAGTCTTCCACTTTACAAATGGCCTCTCGGATTGGTAGCTTCACTCAGCACAACCCTTGTAACTTGTGTTTGAGCCGGACTCATCGCATGTTTTTGTTCCAGGACTTGCCCAAAAAAGTTTCTCTAGCCTCACACACATGATCCATAAGGATTGACGCATGTTCGTGTTTAAATAGATATTGTAGATCTACTAATAAGAGAGAGAAAAAACTCTTTTGGCTTCATATATAATTGTCGATGATATTTGAAGGAATGAGGGGAGTCAAAACTGTACGAGATCAATCTCACTGAAACAAGCGAGAATTTAGATTGGTTCATACCATCCGGAGAGTAACTACCATATGTTCAATATGTTTTGTGTATTCAGATAACAACACACAAATTGCTAGGGTTAGCAATGTGCGTGTGTTTAAAGATTGTCAATCGACACGCGTACGTGTTTGAATAGATATTGTAGATGTACCGGTAAGAGGTAAAACCTCTTTTGATTTCATATGTAACCACTTCTCTAGCCTCTGACACGTGGATCTACAAACATTGATGTGTGTACATGTTTGAATAGATGTTGCATATGTATTGATAAGAGTAGGGAAATACTATTTTTGTTTCAAATGTAACCATTTATCTAGCCTCTCACACATGGATCCACAAAGATTACGTGTGTACTTGTTTCAATAGATATTGTAGATGTACGGGTAAGAGAGGGAAACACCATTTTGGTTTTATATGTAACTGTTTCTCTAGCCTCTCACACGTGGATCCACAAATATTGACATGTATACATGTTTTAATAGATATTGTAGATGTACCAATAAGAGAGGGAAACACTATTTAGGTTTTATATGTAACTGTTTCTCTAACCTCTCACACGTGGATCCACAAAGATTGACGTGTATACATGTTTCAATAGATATTGCAGATGTATCCGTAGGAGAGGGGGGAAACTCTTTTGATTTCAAATGTAGCCGTTTCTCTAGCCTTTTACAAGTGGATCCACAAATTAAACATTGGTGTGCATACGTGTTTGAATTGATATTGTAGATGTATCGGTAAGAGAAGAAGAAAAAACTCTTTTGGTTTCATATGTAATTGTTTCTCTTGCCTCTCACACGCAGATCTACAAAGATTGTTGTGTGTACGTGTTTAAATCAATACCGGAGATGTATCAGTAAGGCTAAGTCCAACACGAGTAATGCAAAGCCGTAGTGCAAAGAGGTATTTCCAGGCCACATCTAAAATGCATCAATTGTTTAAAATGCGTAGTCTCCAATGGGCAATACAAAATGGATATCATGGGCATCCATGTTTGGCACCACCTTAAACATTTGAACCATCCATCCATATAGTCGGGGCTGGCTTGCCGACGCTCATGTTACCGTTGGTCATGAACTGAGCCAGGTGGTTGCAGATGTCCACGCCCACCACGCCATCTCCTTCGTTATTCCTTGCTGCTCCCTAGACCTGGATCAATTACTTCATGCTTAGGCGCTGCCGCCGTCCCAAGAGCGGTGTAGAAGAACAGGAGAGGAGGAGAAGAAATAAGATGAGCGAGTTGGAAGCCAAATGATGTCTCTTTCTTGATTTGTGCAAGCTCTATCATCTCCTTTTCCTCTATTTCTTTCTACTACTTTTGTGGTGCTTCGTTTCTGTGTGTGCGTTGATTGCGAACATGGAGCTTGAGTTGTGCACGGGTGGAGGCCGAGCGAATCGAGGAACTTGATCTGCATGAGTGGCTTCTCCTCCATGGAGAAGGAGAGGAGGTCAACGTGGTGGGACAAGTTTGGCACACGGAGCATGCAGAGGAAGTACAGTGTGGGCTGGAGAATGAGAGCCCCGAGACAGCGAGGTTAGTCATCCTGGACCGCGGCGTGATAGTGACAATGTGGATTCTTCGCTGGTGCTATGCTACCATCCTCGAGAAGAAGGAACACACCAAGCAAGGAAAGGTGGATGGGAAAAGGGAGAGAGAAACCTCCCACAAGAGAGAAGCGACAAGGCGGGAAAGGAAAGTTGGAGTGTGGGAGATGAAAGTGCAGTGCGGGAGAAGAATGCATCGTAGGGAGGGGAGTCCATTTTCCATACTCTCTTTCCTCGGATCTATTTTACATGTCCTAGATGCATGCTCAGTTGGAGACGTGTTTTTTGCGTTTAGTGCATAATGGATATTCATATCCAAATGCATTACACGTGAGGGAAAAACTCTTTTAGTTCCATATGTAACTGTTTCTTAAGCCTCTTACATGTGGGTCTACAAAGATTTATGCATGTACGTGTCTGAATAGATACTAATAGGAGAAGGAAAAACTTTTTTGGTTTCATATGTAACCAATTCTCTAGCTTCTTACATGTGGATTCACAAAGATTGAAGCGTGTACGTGTTTGAATAGATAATGCAGAGGTACCGGTAAGAGAGTGAAAAAGACTTTTTTGGTTTCATATGTAACCGTTTCTCTAGCCTAGCACACATGGACCCACAAATATTGAGTACGCATTTAAATAGATACCACAAATATACTGGTAGGATGTAGATATACTGATATTTTTTGTTTCATATGTAACCATTTCTCTACTCTCTCACATGACTCATTTGGTTTCATATGTAACCGTTTCTCTAGCCTCTCACACGTGGATCCACAAAGATTGATGCATGCACATATTTAAATAGACATCACAAATATAACGGCATATTTAAATAGACATCACAAATATAACGGTAGGATGCAGGTATACATGTACTTTCTATCTCATATGTAAATGCTTCACTAGCCTCTCATATGTGGATCCTCAAAGATTAAGGCGTGTATGTATTTAAATATATACCAATAGGATACAGATATATCAATACTTTCTGTTTCATATGTAACTGTTTCTCTAGTTTATCACACAACTCTTTTGATTTCTTATGTAACCATTTCTCTAGCCTCTGACATGTGGATCTATGAAGATTGATGCGTGTACATATTTAAATAGAGATATGACAGATATAATAGAAGGATGCAGATATATCGATACTTTCTATTTTATATGTAACTATTTCTCTAGTCTCTCATAGGACTCTTTTGGTTTCATTTGTAACTGTTCCTCTATCCAATCATGTGGATCCACAAAGATTGACTTGTGTACATATTTAAATAGATATTGCAGATGTATTGGTAAGAGAGAAAATAACTATCTTGATTTCATATGTAACTATTTCTCTAGCCTCTTACACATGCATCCATACATTTTTTTGAAGAAAGATGGCAGGTGCTCTACCTTTTCATTAAGCAGGGGAAACATTTTATGAAGAAAGATGACACGTGCTCTGCCTTTTCATTAAGCAGGGGAAGCAAACTTAGTTCTTAAACAAGATTGGTGCTTATATTGTTGATTTCAGGACGATCCTCCAGGGGAAGCCGCCGCTTGTCCCAAAAATAGGAAGCATGAGTTCATTATTGATGACCAGATAGGAGTTCGGTGCAAGGATTGTAATGTTGTCGATCTTGAAATCAGACATGTACTGCCCCACTGTCCACCGTAACATCTTCCCTACAACCTTAACATACATCAGTAGGTCTTACCAATTCTGTTATCATGGCTAAAGTGTTTCTCCTCATCGAATAGGGGAAACTTTCTAAAAAAAGAGATTCGACAGGACCTCCTGAGTTGGACTTGTTTAAGGAAACGATCACACTTTTCGAGAAAAATGATTTGCTCGTATCAAATGGAGATGAAAGAGCATGTGCTCGCAAAACTGGTTCTGTATGGGATCTCATTC
>VSTD030001106.1:0-13812 GCA_008808055.3 Sporobolus alterniflorus
GTTTTGGCACTAAAAATCAGCATCGTCATGATCCATAGGTGTATACCTACGAAATGGAGAGGCTTGAAGCATATAGGAGTTCCAACAAAATGTGAAACATCAATTAGAAAAGTTGAACCAGCAAACCTTGGAGCAGTCACAGTTACACATGGTACAATACTTATGCAGGCAAAACTACTAACATGCTAGAGGATGAGAAAATGGATAAGAATACTCGGACCTTCAAACTAAACAGGTGTTAATCTCATTTTAGTAACTAATGAATCTCTAACATCATAATATACTTTCCAACCACAATATTTGGTAGAACAATTACTACTACTAAGAATGAATTTGAGATGGGCGGCACATACGGGTGGGGGGGTGAGAGACATGGGCGGCACCCTGGCAGTCCACCGTTGGCCGGCTGGGCGGGTTCCTCCGTTCTGCTAGTGTGCCATCGAGAGAGACCGAAAACAAACACAGAGTCGAGCAGGCGAGCTGGGCATGAAGGCTGGGAGGCGCTAATGGCATGACCACGTGAGGTGGCAGTTTTGAACATTCGTGAAGGGAAAATGAAACAAAAGAGGGGGAAACAAAATGAAGACATCGAAGAATAACTGAACTGTATGCGTGGATACTGTGCATGTTGAGAGAATTCAACTTAAAGTGCTAGTGGATTACCTTTATATAGGTAGATAGGATTGGAACTGCTTATTGAAATCATTGCAATTAAAGGCATATAAGCACTAGTCTTGTGGGATTCATGTTGCAACTGACTAATTGTAGATTGTGTAACCATCTGTTGAAATCATTACAATTGTACGTCAGTGATCCAATCTAGTTTCTACCGGACTTGATGCAATGTCGTTGCCGTCGGGTGGGGGCAATGGTTGCAATCTGATGCAGCCGCATGGTGGACTCAAAGGCGGGGGTAGTCCTTGTCAATTGTAGTCGAACATGGTGGCGTAGCTGACTCGAAGGCGGGGACTTGTGGCGTCGGATGCAATTGGATGTGGCAACTCATTGGACCTTGAGGCGGAGGCGGCGGGGGGGGGGGATCTGATGCGGTGGCACATCGGACCTCAAAGTGGGGGCGGGCGCTGTCGGATGGAATCAGGAGCTGATGGCATGATGGACTAGGAGTGGGGAATGAAGGGCCTTATGGTTGCAATTATAGTTGGTGGCGCAGTGACCTCGTAGGTGCCGTGTGTGTGTGGGGGGGGGGGGCTTGTCCCTAGGAATCGGAGGCGATACGTGCTTAAGTCAGAGCTGAGGCATGAGACATAGCGCTTCGAGTCAGACTCGAGGATGTGGACTCGGAGATAGGGCTACATCGCTCAAAATGACTCAGTACTATGGGTTTTGCATAACTACAATGGTTGCTCAGCATATACTGAGAATAGACTATGCTCAGATTTGCCCAGCTGCTGCTCCAATTCATTGTGCCTCCCGCTGCAACCGCTCCGATCTGGTGCACCTCCTGTTGCTACTGCTCCAGCCCCACGCCCGCTCGTGCCATCCCCCTGCTCCCTCGTCTCACGTGCACTCCACCGATGAGCAACAAGGATTCACTAGGAGGTTGAAGACGATATGAATGATTGAGCAAACCCTACGAATGGATGAACGAAATCTCGTGAATGCCTGATGAAATCACAAAAATGGCTGACAAAATCCCAAAAATGGTTGAGTCACTGCAGTGTGCATGATGAAATCACAACAATGCCTGACAAAATCACAACAATGCCTTACAAAATCATGGGTTATTGAGATTTCATCAGACATTCTTAAGATTTCGTCAGACATTCTTAAGATTTCATCAGCCATTATTGTGATTTAATCAGATATTCTTGTGATTTCGTTTAGTCATTCCTAGGGTTTGCTCAGCAATTCCTATCATCTTCGACCTACAACCACATCCTTGGTGCTCATTGGTGGGGTGCGTGCGAGACGAGGGGAGCAAGGGGCGGTGCAGACGGATGTGGGGATGGAGCGGAGGCGACGGGAGGCATGCCAGATCGGATCGATCATGAGTGGGCCCGCGCTATAGTGCACATGAGAGGGGGGCTACAAGGTGCATGGGGTGGGGCGCTATGTTCCCTTTTTAACTTGTGAGCGGTAAGATGTATGGTGAGGCGACACGTTACTGATATACAAAAATAGATTATAGTATTTATTCTGGGCTGAATATTGGCTTAAAAATGCAGTCCTAGGTCTAATATTGGATGAAAAATGCTATGGCCCACTGACTTTCTGTAGCCCAGTGAGCCCGCTAAGCTTCCACAACCCTAGCCGGCAATATAAAATGCCTCCTCAACTTCCACTCTCACCTCTTCATCCTCTTCTATGATGCGCCGCTGCCCCCCATCCTCTTCCCCTCTGAGGTGCCACCACCTCCTCCCTCCTCTTCCCCTCCACGCTAAAGTTACAGTCGTGCCTCCTCTTCCCCAGCATGCCATGCCCCGCCGCCTCCCTCCCATGTAGCCTCCTCTACCACGACACCCTGCCTTTGTGCTGGATCTGCCACCTTGCGCCCTCCTTAGCCGAACCATAAGGTGATGGGATTCCTTACAGTCCGCCGACCGTGTTACCTCCTAGGAGAGGCCTTGATAACTATGTATATAACTCCCCTCTCCCCTTTCCTCCAGACATTCTAGGGTTACCACCTCCTTCTCTATTGGTGCCGCGTCAAGATATTGTTAAAGCTCTCTCACCCACACCCCCAAAGTTATGTCTTATCACCTCATCATTGTTGCAATGCTTAAGGTTGGATGATTGGATTTTTGGTAGTGGTTGCTTGTTGAGATTTTTATCACTTCATCCTCTTCAGATCTAGTAATCTCAGCATGACATCTCTTGATGAATCGATTTTGTCGCCTCCCTGCTCCATAATGTTCTTTGCTACTGGTTTTGATATCATTATTTACTCTAGATGTTGTTTCGGTTTCTTGATTGAGATAGCCTTGTGCGCTATAGATTTGTTGTATTATACTATGTGTTTTATTTAGTTTCATGCCATTTGAAATCTTGTCATTAAAACATTACCCAAAGAGGGTGTGTTTACCTTATTCTCTAGTTTTTGTTTTATTATTTGTATGCTATGTATGGTCTCTATGATGCATATTCAATTGTTCTTCATTTTAATTATTTGTTCTGTACAGGGTGAAGGGTCACATAAGGTAATTTGTGTAGTTATATACTGCCCAAGTGTTGTTGTTGATTTGCTAAACTTAGTAAATTTGCCTCTATTATTGTGATGTTGAACAAGCTTCTTGCTTTGAAAGAATCTCCTGCTCTAATGGTAGTGAGGAAAAAAGTTAGGAGAACACCCATAGGAATGACAATGTGGGTCGTCCTGGTTATTCGAAAAGTAAATAATGTGCATGGAGCCCATTTTTTTTAAGATAAGATTGTAAATGAATTATGTGTGGTGAGACAAAGTGATTTACATCCTTGAGTTTACTAATTCTATCTATTCTATGATAACTGCAACAAACACTAACTGATGATCTCTCTATTTGATATATTAGATGTAGTTAGACAAGGTTAAGACTACAATTTAGCGCTATGAACGGATAGGACATTATGTGGAGTCTACCCTTCTATCTCACCATCTTGAATCCAGATCGAACGATCCTACATAGCCCGTGTGGCCTGCCTTCTTCCCCCACAGCAGAGAGAGCGCATGCGAGCGAGTGCAGACAGAGAGGGAAAGAAATCGTCCCTCTCCGAACAAGATCAACGTCTTTGTCATCGGCATGGCGTGCGTTTCCAGTGCCAAGAAGCGGCAGCCGGCGCCGCGGGCCGGAAACCGGAGGAAGAGGAAGACCGCCCCATGTGGGTCTACGCCGACGGCATCATCGACCTCTTCCACTTCGGCCACGCCCACGCGCTCGAGCACGCCAAGAAGCTGCGAGTGCCTTCTCCTCCCATCGATCGTTGTTTGTCTCTAGTTCTCGATTCATTTCTCGTCCCCGACGCCAGATTAGTTACACCACTTGTCGTCTGGATCTCGAGTCTTTAGCACTCCTGTTTACTTGCTTGATTTGATCCCCCAAAGGGAGAAACTTGAAGCAGCACGGGAGGAGGAGCGACAGATCAACGGCGGTGGGTGGATTCCTCGCTCTTTAATGCCTGTTTCAATCGTTTGCGTTCTTCAGCTGTGATTTCATCCAGCTGTTCTGCATTTGGCTCTTCAAGTACTCTCATCTGTTGTTCGAACTCTTCTCCGATTTAGCTTGAACACAACGGCAGTTATTCTAATCTCGATTCTTTTCTTAGGGTGGTGTAGATGGAAATGGAACCATGTGTAATTTTACTGTGCAAAAGATTTGAGCTTTACCATGACATCAAACCCCATCGTCAAACTTTGACGATTTACAGATAAAAGCAGGATCGAATATTTGCTGTGTTTCTCTGTAGCCCCCCGGCAGTTCATTCTTGTAACACTTCCTTTTAGTCCTTGGAGCAGGAGAAATAAGAGAGCTCTTTCGTTGGGCTTTCGTCAGAAATGGGGATGTGGAGCATTCGGGCGTCCTGTTTATTCCTATTTTTCTCATTGATTGTGTCTGACAGGCTTGGGTCTTGTGCATCGATCAACGAAGAAGGTAAGAACAGAAATTTGATCTGAAAGATACTCATGTTCCATTTTTATATGTTGCTTATTACAACAGATTTGTGCATAAACATGTTAATTTGTGCTCCAGGGAGAGATCGTTCCAGATTCATCAAGGGTGTAGAAGATGACGGCCAGGTGCTGATATTGTAAGTTTTGTTTTTGTTCAATCTTCAGTTTTCTTCTGGCACTCTCAATTACCGGATTCAGGTTTCATGGGAAACAGCTTTCACTGCTCATATTTAGCTCCGTTGGCAGAAAAATACAGGGTGCCACACAGAGGCGATTCCTACAAGCAAGAGACCAACATGATCGACCATCTTCGATTCATAAATCAGAAGAAAACCAACAATATGTACCTTCATCCAAACCTTCTGACCATGAATCTGAAACTAGCAAGTCTTCCACCCTACATCTCAATGGTAAATCTACACATTGGCAATCAGTGGAGCGCTTAATAAATTATATGCTGAAATTGATAATTGTTAACCGTGCTTACCATTACTGTTTCATACAATTTCCAATGTATAGATGTATTCTAACTCATGTAAAATAATCTAGGTGTCAGAGGAGCTCCCAATGCCTCATGTGTTCTTGGCAGTCTATCAGCATGAAAGACCCTATGAGGTGGGAATTTTGTTTATCATGGTCTGTCTATTGCCAAAATGTCCATTGTAATCAGTTAACCTTCATTACTGACTGCAACCTTTGTATGTGTTTGATGGGTGGTCTTCATTTTCCAAACGACTAATGAATCATATCGCATTATTGGACCAGCAATTATTGGAAAGGTATGCACATCAATTCTTAAGTCAGATAATGTTGTTAATGTGGTACTGAAATACGAGCACAGATAGGTTATATATAATGGAGAATTATGTTTCAGGATCCTACTGAGCATAACTTCGCATGGTCCAACAGCTTGATGGAACCTCCAACGACTGGGGATGGTGCAAACAAAACATACTAAAAATGTTGCTTATTATGCTAGCTACTAACCTTGCACTGTGTACTCTTCATACTAATATCCTTTAATTAATGTCATGTAGACTCGTTTAAAGCTTGCAGCAAATGCTATTCTTGCAGTATCATTTGATGTGTGCAAAGCTGGAGCTATGGTGAAGAAGATTTCTCTTTACCAGGCCCGTTAAATATTGCTACCAGGATTTTGATCGTTGTATGCTTGAGATTTCAGAGGGTGTAATGAAATATCCTTTATTTGCAGCATATTGCAAACCTGGCTGGAAACAAAACCCTTGTGCTGCCTTGTCACCGGCATGGATCAGGGGACTAGGAGGATAGGTAAACATGTTGAACTGGATAATCTGAGGAACGATAACAATGATCGAAGTGGCCCTAGACCAAACCGGTGCGATGGAGCCCTGCTCAACGTCGCACTGACAAGGCAGGGATAAAAGAGGCCTAAGCCAACTCTAAACACTCATGTCTGCACCTGCCGCCCTCCCTCTGTTTATATAGAGAGGAGACTTGACACCTAAGCAAACCGATCTAACAAACCTAATCCAATCTGAAGGAACAAACTAATTTGACTTATCTAAATGAAACCATTACTGCAGGCCCTCCCCTGCCGCGAGGGCTCTGCTGGGCCTTGATTAGGCCCATGACATGCCTGTACCTGCTTTTAATGTGATTAATGGAGGATCACATGCAGGAAACAAACTTGCCATGCAGGTAATATTGCTTGTAAAATGTAAATTTCTCAGTTCGTGCTTCAGCTATATTCTCTGCTCATTTAACTGTTGTACAGGAATTCATGATCCTTCTAGCTTGCTTCCTTCTTGGTGGCTTTAGTAGTGGATAAGGGAGTAGGAATAGGTATGTGGCAATATATGGTAGGGAATAGCTGCCCTGATTGTGTCTAAAGACTCCAAACTGATTCAGTCTCTAAAGTCTAAACCAACTCATTTTGATCCTTAGGGTAGGGTGTTTATTTTCGAACATATTAACTCAACTCATTGATGAACAAACTTTGCTCTCAGCTAATCATTAAGAGTATTTCCTTGCAAATTGCAATGATAAGTTTTTAGTGGTGAAACATCTGGTGGAAATAAAATGTGTTATAAATTACATCCTAGGCAACACGCGGACACTCTCCTAGCCAGTTATATATATTAGTGAGTTGAGAGGGGAAAATAACACCCCCTGCATTCTTGGCACGCTCGCTAGTAATGTTTTATTTCTATACATTTCACCTTTTCCCTTTTTGTTGCATTGTTCATTATTTGCATCATTTTGTTCCGTAGAAATTACACAGATGCTTGGATTAGAGGGGATCCAAATCACCAAGCTCCCCATATTGATGAGGAAAATTCAGATATGAGAAACAAAATGTTCGGGATGTTTTTGCTGGTGATGCCTTAAAAAAGATCAAGCAACAGTTCGCTGTTTACTCTTTGTTTGGAAATGTATTCAATTCCTTTGCCCTAAATGACGATATAGCTCATCTGTATGCAAACCAGCAGTGGGGAATTCATGGTGGTAACTTTGCTCGAGAGTAGAAAGGTTGCCATTCTAGTTACTCGATCAGGCAGCTAACATCATTTTCTTGTGCTGGTGGAAGAAATTTGAGCATGTACGTTTTGATAAATAGTCCAATATGAAACAGGTTCTGGTTTTGCCCCTTCTTTTGTTCTATTTTAATTAATTTTTTCAGCTGCATTGAAATTAAATCATTGTCATGCTTGTGCAGAGGATTTAGTTTATGCCCAGCAGAACCTGTGTCTTCTCTCAGGGAAAACTGAAGAATCTCACAATGGACCAGGTAGAACCAATGTTGGAGGAGATGCATTCAAGTTTTACCAATGATGGTGGTGCTGATTTTCTTCATCAGTTTTAACTCTCCTATGATGAACTCTCCTATGAGTAACAGTTTGATTTATTTCATGAAAATAATAAATAGTTTTTAGTTTCTACTTAGTTATTTGTCTATATGTCACAACATTGGTATCTACAATTTTTTTTATTTAATAGGTCTTGAACTTTCTAGTATCTGCTTATTTGTTTGAATTTTGAACCATCATTTTGTCATATATGTTTTCTACAATCTACATTATTTGTTTAACCATCTGCTCGGTTGTTTGGTCATTCAGGAAAAGTATTTACTACTGGACTCTGGAAGCTAGACTACACATGCTAGGTAAGCATTCTGTGTGTGTGTATTTATTCTTCTAATTACTTTATATATTTACTTTTAAGTTTTTTATTCTACCATTTATTATGGGCTATGGACTATGGTGGGTTATGTGGTTCATCATGCTGGAGGGAGCACAGGAGAAACAAAGATGAATTCTCAAACAGATGAGGTAAATGCATTTTTAAACAAATGATTTTTTGTTACATGCACAAATCAGAGATAGGGAATTGGGGGATTGGGAGAGGATGAAGGGAAAGAGAGGATCGATGTCACTAGGGCTAGCCATCCTAGGCACGTGGAGGAGGGGGCAAAGTGTCGTTGTATCGCATATCTGTATCCATATCAGAGTGTGCTCGTGTAAGGTAGGTGGACACAACAGCATCTAATATTCCAGTGTCAGGCTTGTTGCCTGAGCCGAAGATATAAGAAATAAGACCAGAAAATTTCTCTGCATAATAAACACATATGACAATAGATGAACATGGACATCTTTCTTTTGTAGAACTCGCTGCTTAAATAACCCGAGGAACACATTGTTTTATTTGATAGGAGGGAAGAGTGAGTCACATATGTTGGGTTATGCCTGCAGTAAGAGCTGAAGATATAGGAGCAGCTAGATGCGCCTCTTCTTCCACGCTTCCTTCCGGTAGAAACTTTAGCAGGAGCCTTCTCTTCATCCCCTTTCTAAGTAACAATAAAAAGCTTAAATTTTTAATAGAAAAAGTTCAGAACAATACCACATACAGTGTTGTAATTAACTTTTGGGAATGCCCCTAAAGTAATTGAACAAATATTGATTGCATCCTTCCTTTGCAAAAGGCAACTAGTCTCTCCGCAAGGCCAAAGGACGCTGGGAAAGATCCCTAGATAATCAAGTTAAGAATTTAATCCTGATGAAAAGAATTATATTTTATTGTGAAAAGGAGATGGATGGAATAACTTAATAGGCGTTTTTAAGGTTCTAAAGTAGGTACAGTGAAGAGGAGCCCAGACGTAGCAGTAAAGTTGTTTCCTTGTGACAATGAGGTCATGGGTTAAAGTCTTGGAAACAGCCACTTGCAGAAATGCAGGGAAAGGCTACTCACATAAGACCCAAAGTGGTCGGACCATTCCTAGGACCCGGCACAAGCGGGAGCTATGTCCACCGGGCTGCCCTTTTCTGAAGTAGGTACAATGCACAGTTCTAGATGGACATCATCACTCTTCTCAATTGAACCCTCAATATAGTTTCCATCCCCAAATGACATTTTCGGAATGATTGACACTGATATAAATAGAAGCATCACTCATTCCAGAAACATAATGGTGGGATGGAAACTACTCCCTCCATATTTTAATTGTTGACGTTGGTTAGTGCAAATTTTGCACTAACCAACATCAACAATTAAAATACGGACAGAGTACATATATCGAGTGTTGCGAGGAGGGTGATGGGGTTCATGCAAAACTGGTACTTCTTCAGACCCTCACAAAAGAAGAACAAATAATTCCATCCATCTGTTTTCACATGAAAATATTATTCTTCTCATCACCATTAAATTTTCAAATTGATTTTCTAGGGAACACTCCTAGCATCCTTTTGGCTCACATATAGGTGTTGGCACTATGGCTTTATTGATCAAAGATGAATTATTACAGCAAGGTAGAGAGAGATTATATAATGCACATAAAATAACTGAACAAATATAGGTTTCGACCATCAATTCCTTTGCATAAAGCAACTAGTCTCCCCGCAAGCCCAAAGGATGCTCGGAAATATCATGGGAAAATCAAGTTGAAAGTTCAATCCTCATGAAAAGAATTATATTTTAATGTGAGAAGGAGGTGGATGGAACAACTTACTATGCTTTTTTGTAAGGGTTTAAAGTTGGTACAATGCACAGTTCTAGATGGACGTCATCACTCTCCTCAATTGAGCCCTCAATATAGTTTCCATCCCCAAATGATGTTTTCGAAGTGATTGCCACTGAAATAAATAGATGCATCATTCATTCTGGAAACATAATGTGGTGATGTAAACTACCCCCTCTGTATTTTAATTGTTGACGTTGGTTAGTGCAAAATTGCACTAACCAACGTCAACAATTAAAATACGGACAGAGTACATATACGGAGGGCTGTGAGGAGGGTGATAGAGTTCATGCAAAACTAGCACTTCTTCAGGCCCTCACAAAAGAAGCAGAAATAATTCCATCCATCTGTTTTCTCATGAAACTATTATTCTTCTCATCACCATTAAATTTTCAAATTGATTTCCCACAAAACACTCCTGGCATCCTGTTGGCTCACAGATAGGTTTGTTGTCCTATGCAACGTTAGGTTCAAATCATTATTTTCAGCGACTTATGGACACTCCCATGGATAATTGCAATGATGTCATTACCTTTGTATGCCAACATGCTTCAATTGTTGCGGGAGACAAAAATCTTGATGGATCCCAAAGGACATGGTTAGTCAATTTGCCTACATATTACTACTTCAATTTTAGGATTAATGGACACATGCCAGCCTAAGCATTATTTTTGTGAATTATCAAACATACTTCTAGATTGTATTCAAATGAGAATGGGGTACCCTTATAAGAAAACAGGGAATATAGTATTTAGGTAGGTTCTAGTGGAAACAGATTTGTATACACATCTTTTGAACTATTGATCATTTGAGAAACATTATGCCTTGAAGCTTGCTTCCTGGGAATTCTGTTTGGCCTGGTGGTTATCTGCACTGCCAACGGGAAATAGTACATCACTTCAATCCGTTTAGTCATGACCACCTGCTTTGTTGCTCCTGACATTCTCCATATGGCGCCCACAGTTCTTGCTTAATTGTCTACTTGTATCCACAATAAGTCCAATCATTTGTCAATATCGTAGGCACCCTGCTAATTAGATCACTAAATCGTCCGACATGGATATGATCTGCATCATCCTAGTTTAACTCAAGACTGTATTTCTTGGCAGTATTAGTTTCTTGCTTATTATCACCTACATTTATCTCTGGGGATAACTCTTCAAGTGCCACAAAATTTTTATTGTCTTTATCAATAATAGCCAGTTCCGTCTTCTCGGATCCAATGATCAGTGGAAGAATCAAGTTCCTGAAATTTCTCTTAATTCAGATCAGATGGCTTTCTTAGTTGGAATAGTTGTTGCTTCTGACACTTATTTGTCACTGGATTATCAATTGTTCTGTTTAGCCTCCTCGTCCTCAACTGATTCAGGCTTTCTTCAGAACAAGCTGGATTATCTGGAGATTCGTTTTTGTCATATAGAGCACCACCATTGCTAATAATGATATCTTGCTCTAATTTCATAATTTCCTGAAAAAGTGAAACATCAAGTTGTGGTATCTCTCACTTCCTAGGACACCATGAACTGAATATCTATAGCATCAGCAAGCATGAGGTGACTCTCCAAAAACAGGCCTCTCAGAAATTTTAAAAAATATACACCTTCCGGACATATTTTGTTGACGTTAGGAGAGTCGAGTTTAGGTCTCCCAACATCAACAAAAGAAATCTGGAGGGAGAATTTAAGAAGTAACATGGAATGGAATAGGAGAATATGCATTATAAAATTATGAGAACAAGCTAGTAACACTAACGGAAACTATAGTGACTATGCACACCATAAAACATATTATTACTGCACAGATTCGAAATATATAGGTATTTCTCTAACCATTTCGTTCTGGATGCATTAATTTTTTGTCTCCGAGAATTTTAACCATCTTTGTAATTAACCTTGGGAATGCACATAAAGTAATTGAACAAACATAGGTTTTCGACCTTCAATTCCTTTGCATAAAGCAACTAGTCTCTCTGCAAGCCCAGAGGATGCTAGGAAATATTACGGGAAAATCAAGTTGAAAGTTCAATCCTCATGAAAAGAATTATATTTTAATGTGCAAGGAGGTGGATGTCATAACTTATTATGCCTTTTTTGTAAGGGTTTAAAGTTGGTACAATGCACAGTTCGAGATGGACGTCATCACTCTCCTCAATTGAGCACTCAATATAGTTTCCATCCCAAAACGATGTTTTCGAAATGATTGCCACTGAAATAAATAGATCCATCATTCATTCTGGAAACATAATGTGGTGAGGAAACTACCCCCTCTGTATTTTAATTGTTGACGTTGATTAGTGCAAATACACTAACCAACGTCAACAATTATGGAGGGCTGTGAGGGTGATGGAGTTCATGCAAAACTAGCACTTCTTCAGACCCTCACAAAAGAAACAGAAATAATTCCATCCATCTGTTTTCTCATGAAACTATTATTCTTCTCATCACCATTAAATTTTCAAATTAGAGTTTTGCTACGGTGTGTATAATCAATGTGAGTCGTTTATTTGTCTAGATCTAATGGTTAAAAATAGGGAGGTAACTATTGAGAGATACTTTAAGTGGTGGATCAGGTATCAAAATTATTAATTTATTAATAACATAATAAAAATCAATGACTGAGATTAAAAAAAATCTTAGATACCTCAGAAATACCATAGCAGAACTCTTTAAATTAATTTCTCACAAAACACTCCTGGCATACTGTTGGCTCACAGATAGGTTTGTTGTCTTATGCAACGAGAGGTTCAAATCAGTATTTTTGGCATCCTGTGGGAGGCAAAAATCTTGATGCATCCCAAAGGACATGGTTAGTCAATTTCCCTACATATAACTACTTCGATTTTAGGATTAATGGACACATGCCAGCTCAAGCAATATTTCTGTGAATTATTGAACCTACGTCAGATTGTTTTAAAATGAGAATGGGGTACCCTTATAAGAAAACAGGGAATATAGCATTTAGGTAGGTTGTAGCGGAAACTGATTTGTGTACACATCTTTTGAACAAATGATCATTTGGGAAACATTATGCCTTGAAGCTTGCTTCCTGGCCGGGATTTCTGTTTGGCCTGGTGGTTGTCTGCACTGCCAACGGGAAATAGTACATCACTTCAATCCGTTTAGTCATGACCCCCTGCTGTGTTGCTCCTGACGTTCTCCATGTGGCGCTCACAGTTCTTGCTTAATTGTCTACTTCTATCCACAAAAAGTACAATCATTTGTCAATATCGAAGGAACCGTGCTAATTAGATCACTAGGTCATGAGACTCGGATATGATCTGCATCATCCTAGTCTAACTCAAAACTGTTTTTCTTGGCAGTATGAGTATGCTGCTTATTATCGCCAAGATCTATCTGGGATAATTCTTCAGATGCCACAAAAATTTATTGTCTTTATCAATAGTAGCCAGCTCCGTCTTCTCGGATCCAGTGATCAGTGGAAGAATCAAGTTCCTGAAATTTCTCTTAATTGAGATCAGATGGCTTTTTTAGTTTGAATAGTGGTTGCTTCGGACACTTAATTGTCACTGGATGATCAATTGTTGTTTTAGCCTCATTGTTGTCAAATGATTCAGGCTTTTCTTCAGAACAAGCTTGATTATCTGGAGATTGGTTGTTGTCATCTAGAGCGCCAGCATTGCTAATAATGGTATCTTGCTCTAATTTTATAATCCTCTATAACTATATAGGAGAAACTCACTAGTGAATTCTCTCATACAAGTGGTACACATCATCTGTCACATCATGACTACAAAGTATAAATTTTTTTAAAATGATCAATCTCATTCATATGATATTCATTTTAAATTCTGTTTTCTATTGTGTTATACGCGATGAGATGAACAAAACAAGATCTCATTTATATATGTTTTCAAGAATTTTTAAATCAACTTAATTTACTCCATATTTAAACATGTTTATATTTACAACAAATTAAGATTTATGGGCATATGAGCTAATGGTCTATATTATGAGTTGTGATCACTCTTTAGTCCGTAAAAATATGTTTATCAGAAACCAACTGGTTAGTTCCTTAGTTTGATTGTGATGAGTCATTGACTTGACGAGGTTTGAATTTGAATCCGGGACATTTTTGATGTTTTACCTTTATCTTTATTTCATTTGGAGAATCACATTTGCTTGTCTCGTGGTGTGCAGGTGACAGGTGCGTCAGGACGTGCAGTGACAAGGATCATGGCAGGAGTAGGAGGCCT
>VSTD030001107.1:0-13808 GCA_008808055.3 Sporobolus alterniflorus
GACTAACACTATAATCATCTCAATAAACTTGTTAGTCCAAAAATAAGGGTCGTCATTAATTACCAAAACATAAACAAGGGCCTAGATGCTTCATGCGCGTGTGGTGTCCTCTTTTGTACTAGGGCATTTGCCTCCCTTTTATTCTTATTAATACAATGATACGCAACTCTACTGCATATTCGAGAAAAAAACTCAGGTAGCGACTACACCCACTACTATTAGGGTTTAGGACAAATTCCACTTTACTCCCTTTGAGTTTGGGCCAAGTCCAAATAACACTCTAAAATAAAATTTGATTTACTTTACCCCAAATATTTGTCAAATTGCTTCACTTTTACATTCGTATGCGATTTATGTGACCTAAAATCAGGTCGAGGCAATATTGGTGACTTAATCTGGACACGCGTGCATTTCCAAGGTGGTGCTAGCGATCCTTTTCGATCTTCAACTTAAGATTTTACTCGAATCACTCTACTTCCCCCTTCACGATGGCATATTTATCCTCGTCAACCTACACCCAATAGCTCATTCTAATCATTACTTTAGTGGGCCAGCAATAAGTATGAATAAACATGTGTCAAGTTGCTTCAACAAAACTGCATTAACTCAAGTCACCATAGCAAAATGGTATAGGATTGGAGAGAATGGTGAAAAGTGAACCAATTTGACTAATATAGGGGGTAAAGTAAACCAAATTTTAGATTAGGAGGTTATCTAGACTTGAGTTAAATTTTGGAGGGAGTAAAGTGGACTTTACCCGGGTAAAAAAAGTGAAAGATGGGCGATTGTGTGGATGATGTTGACAACTGCAACATCTACGAACTCATACAACTCCATGGAGACATGGTCATGAAATTTACCCCCACAATCAAGAAACACTTCGTGAAACCCTATATTCGATTTGGATTAGTATATATGGTGTCTATGATGCTACTCCTCCTTAGAGGTTTCATTTTATAGATCCTTCTCACTTTGCCAATAGTCACATTATGTATTTTTGATAACAGTTGACAAATATGATGTTGTCCCAACCTACATTTCTTTAGTGTTATTTAGATGATCCTTAGCTTCAATCAAGATATGTTCATCATTGGATTGACACATGCTTGAGTGTTTCCTCTGTTCGATGTGGTGCAAGACCGGACATACGGTGCCAAATTTACTCAATAGAATGTTTTTCAATCTCTCTCTCTCTCTTCTTGTGTTTGGATGTAACACTCTTGAATGTAGAGGTTATTGTAGCTGTAACTTTTTTGAGAGTCCCAAGACTAAGGCTAACTTCTTGTTTTTTTTAAATTATTAATAGTAGTTGCGTAAGAGCATGTACAACCCGGAGCCTGTGAAACGGTTTCTCAAGTAGAAGACAACTAAGACATTGCATAGTACAATAGACTGTTTCTTAATAAATACATCATGTGTCTTGTTCTCGTGGGACCATATCTTGTTTTTCATGAAAAGTAATGTAGAGACGAGCTCTCCACCAAGAGTCTGTTGTTGGATTTTTGCATTATACTCCCAAGAGATGACTCAAGAGACTGAGTTGTACATGACCTAAGATAAGAAGGCTATCCCCAATGTTGGTGATCCAATTTGGAGACACAAAGGTCCAAATAAGTGTTCATTGGCTTAAACATAGGAAACAAAAAAAATGGTATCTCCAATGGACTACCGTAACCATGTCTCTTCATTGTTGTCCTTGGCAACAACATCCTAATCATGGAGATCCTCCTCTGCCTCAACCTCCTGACCTAGCTTGCTCGCACCGCGCTCGTCTATAGGCGATGGAGCCCCCTTGCTCCTCCTCCACAAGCCACTGCTCGTCTCGTGGCTTGCCCGTGTTCTCCGACAGCGCACCTTTGCGTAGGAGTCGTTGTCCAAGGACAGCGAGGAAGGGGTGTGATATCCCACCGTTAAGTAAGGACGATTAGTCGTAACTAGGATCATTACAGGTTGTTATTATTGAAGTAATAATGCATAATATATCACATACATTATAAGACCGAATAAAAGTCTTATTACAATAGATTCTTGAGTTGCATCAGAGTAATTAAGTAAATGAAGTTTGAAAAGTGGAAGCGAAATGAAGTACACACACTTGACGATGCGAGGACAATGATCTTGCCCTAAAGATGAAACCCTTAGAAGCAACTCACGTCGGGGGGAAGAAAGATAGCACCTACACAAAATAACAAAAGACAAAGCTTGAGCAACTAAAACTCAGCAAGACTTACTCGTTAAAGTGGCCAACTACAGCTAACTCCTAATTTTTAAGACATAGGGGATGACTCTATAACTATGCACAAGCCCACGCTAAAATGTGAGTCCTTACTTTAATATTTTAGCTCTACTTAAATCATTTAACCAAAGCTGCAGCCTGAACTAATCAAGCAAGAGTTGCAAATAAGTAGTTATAGCAATTCCAACTTAAACATTTACTTCATTAATTCATTAAGGTAACTACATGTTGACAACCACAAGACAAGTGGTTACTCATATCCAAGAGTCACAGTGATTCGAATTGTTGTACATCCTATAGGAGAAGACTGATACACACGACACATACATGCTCATGATTAGCCATATGTGGCAACCTTTCATGCTGACCCAACATAGTTGGACGGATGTTTGCTAGTCACATATCTCCAGCATGTGATAAGTACGTTCAATATATGCTCACGAGTACCAATTCATCGGTCCTTAACTGACACAGATGAGAGCTACAACCTTGGAGGTGCTGGTTCTACAAGACTCTCCCCGTCCTTCCCAATCGACGTTACTCCGCTTTCCCCGAATGGCCTCACTCAGTCTTAGGTTAACATTCTCAACATGAACCTCCAACAGTAATTATTGTGGTGTTGTCCTATTGCCGACACGTGGTCTTACGACCACTCGACATCTACCAGTAGCTACGTCTATGCCTAAGAATAGCTAACGACTGACAAGTATAATCTAGAAAAGAAAATCTTAATGCGACTACTGTCTCAACCAATTCCTATAACTTAATGCACAATCAAACTTAGCATAAAATATGTATTTAAAGTAAAAATCAAGGATTTTGGTGGGATGCACCGAGACTTGCCTTGAGCAAGCTCGGGGTTAGTTTCTTCGGCTGGAGCTTGCTCCATCATCTCTTCGGGCTAAGGCTCCGCGTGATATAGCATATGAATACATGACCCCAAATTAAAATGATGCATGCATGAGATGCTTAGGTGTCGAGTGGTGCAAAACAGTAACAACGAGAATATCAATTCTGCACAAATGTTTTATTTTTCTAAGTATTAGAAATTTAGCTAAACACTCAAAAATTAATAACATGGGATTTATGAATCTTATGATAATTTCTGATTTTCTATAGGTTCAAGGAATCAAAAGAGGCTACTTAATCAAAGATGAGTATTTTTTAAGCAGGAAGAATTCATTATGATTTATCCATTGTAAAGGAAGGAATAAAGCCTAACTAAATAATTGTACATGAAATAAATGTGTGCTATTTTGTACAAGCTACTGGATATGAGATGACCATGCGGGCAAAGTTTCAATATTTAAACTTGTAAGGATATTTGTAATTAATTCATACAAGATTTGGATTCTGGTAATTTTATACAGAGCAGTAATGTGAAACTAATAGAGTTGTTAAGTGCATTGTATAGACCTGCTCTTAGGGATTATAAGGAAATTTAGTTTGTATGTTTCTGATATTTCTATGAGTTTCTATGAATTTTGAAAGTTTTAAGAAATTTCTAGAATATTTAAATGAATATGATTTTGGGAAAATATAAAACTATGAATAGTAGTAGGCCGAAATCCAGCCAACGACCACTACTCATGGGATGGTGGCCTGCTACTCTTGGTGGGCCACAAGGCCATGGCGGCCGAGGCCGGCCCAGGCCAATGTCGTGGTGGGGCGCACGCTGGAGCTAGTCACTGTGCCCAGGACGTGAGCGATGACGTGGCTATCGGCAACGGGAGAGGCAATGCGATGTAGCAACACCAACAACTCGAGCATCCAGGGAACACAAGGAGTGCACCGAGCAAGGATTCGTGGATGGGGACGCACCGGTGAGGTGGATAGCGGGGACTCACCGTCGTGGTCACGTTGCGGTGGAGTCTGACTAGGAGGGGGCTATGTGCGATTCCGTGCATCGGGTGAGTTCCGTGGGGTCCTTCGGCATCTTATTGTTGAAGGAGTAGAGGCAGAGGCGGCCCAGTCGGAGCTGCCCACGACATCCCGACAACAATGACAGATGGTGGTGGCGATGACTGCCCCTTTGAGCTCATGACAAGGGAAAAAGAGAGGTCATGGAGGTGCACAGTCTTGTGTAGCTCCTCAAAGAAGAAAGAAGCGGACAAAATGCTCACCGGTGGTGTCGAATCGATGGTGGCAGTCACGATGACATTGTTCACCCACGGTGGGGAAAATGAAATTCTAGCAAGATTACAAGGTTTTTGGGGAGGACGTGTTCATGGGGAGGAGCAAGGGAGCTGCGCGCATCCGTTTTGGATCTTGGTCTAGGCAGAGGCGCGATGGGGCGGCGATGAGACGAGAGAGAAAACAATGACGGGAGGAAGAAGACCCTTGCTCTGGTGGAAGTAAAAAAAGAAAGGTCGAGGGGGTATCTGGCCTGGGGTGGGTGGGGGCTGTAGACCTCGTCATCGGTGTGGGCACGGGATGAGCGCGACGTGGGGGTGACGGCAGCGCTGGACACATAGTGGTGATCGTGCACTGTGATGTGAGAGAGAGAAGAGAGAAAGGAAGAAGGCCACAGACAAGTTGGACCAGGCCACTGTGTATGACCGACGCGCGGGAGCGGCGACTAACAGCGGGCCCAGGGCGGAGCGACACTGGCATGCGGCAACGGTTGGCTGACAAGTGGTTTCAAATTCCATTTAAACTTGGTTTAATCCAAAAGGAACCTTCCCTAGCTCAAAATTTTTGAAATAAAATACTGGGTGATAGGTTTTGACATGACGTATAACTTTTGTTATTGCAACTTTCCCAAACTCGAAATCAAATTTGAATTACAATTTAGGGAAGATAAAAGTGGTTGAAACCTTTAGTGATTTAAATAAAATACCTACGGGTTCCGAAAAATGTGAAACATAGTACAAAAAATTATCTTTATACCTAGTTTCATTTAAAATTATTTCCAGAGTATCTTGTTATTGAAAAATTTGAAGTTCTTTGAGAGCCCTATGTGGATTGCTTTATCGATAATTTAAATTTAACACTTGGTTTCAAATTTTCATGATTTGATTAGCTCTCGCATTAGGTCCTAATTAAGTATTAAGAAACATAATTAGAGTTTCATAACACAGGGTATTATAAGGGGCCAATGCGACATCATGCTTCTTTCGGCCGCGGGAGGAGGCGCCGCCACTAGGGCTTGGACAAATGCATCATGTGATGCGCCTGTTTTGCAGATCACCGGACGCCGGCGGCGGTGGGGGACAAGGAAGGTGGGGCCAATACACAATGTTTGCATCATTCGTTGACTGAGTTCCATTTATCGGTCACCTAGAGACGAGCTCTATTTTTAGAACACAATTTGAGTCATCCATTGGAACAGATTTTTGTGATGCACAATATTGCGGAACATCGATTTTAAGTTTGGATCCTATTTTGAGTCCTCAGTTGAAGATAGCCTAAGTACACCATAAACTGTGTTGGGTCACACAATGATCGAGCGCACAACCCCTCCACCGGTCGTCACGCATCCTCTCTAACTGTAGCGGACGCCCCCACCACCTCACCGCATCGCCCCGGCGCGATCCGCGACAACAGCAAGGCTAGTCCGAACGGTCCAATGACTAAGCGGGTCCTACTAGGGAGAAAATGACCGGTACGCATCGCGCCGAAGGCCCAGGTGCCAGCGAGAGGAGGCTGCCCCCGCATTTCGAATCAGAGACATCGTCATCGTTTCTTGTAGCCCGCCTTCGGACCCTTCCAATTCCATTCCAACCAACGTTCCCCAAGCACACACCCGAACCCAATCGCCACCGCCGCCGGTTAGGGTTTCCGCCGTTCCCCTTGTGGCTAGGGTCAAGAGATCGGCTACCACACCCGCGACCCTAGTCTCGGCGGCGACGGCTCCCGGGGTCAAGAGGCCGGCCCCAGCGCGCGCAGTCAAGAGGTCGGCGCCCGCGGCCACGGAGGCGATGGCCGCTGATACGACTCTGGCCGCTAAGGGAACCACGGCGGCGAAGGTTGTGATCGAAATCCCCTCCTCTCCGGACTCCACCGATGGCGGCGCCAAGGGGAGCAGCAGGAAGAGGGCGCGGAAGTGGTCCGCGCCGCCGCTCGACCTCGACGACGAGATCGAGATGTGGACCCCGCGGGAGAAGCGGCGCCTCGAGGAGGACTGCCAGATCCTCGCCGGCGATCCGCTAGCCGCAGTTGAGGTGGTCCCCGCTGCCGCCCCAGCCGCCGGGAACGACGACATTGCGGTCGTCGCGGAGCGCGGCAAGGTACGCGCGCCGCGGGCTTTCTTTATTCACCTCGCCTGTGGCGGGGAGGTGCGTTGGCCGAGGTTCTTCGGATCTGAAATTCGCCATCTCTTTGTGTCGTATGGCAGGTGGCGTGTAGAGATTATCCCCATTCGAGGTCTGCTTGCGCCAAGAATCCTTTTAACACCACTCCTCACGAGCGCCACTGTGACATGGTACTGTGACGCCAATCCCAGTGCATTTTCTGAACTTCAAGAGTAGCTATGGCTGGCAAGATAACCTTTTTTTTGTGGGTACATTGTATTCATTTAAGTTTGGGGGGATAAAAAGGAAGCCTTTTGCAAACTGTTTGGTCAATCTCCCTATATATAAAGTTTTTTTTTCGAGAACACACTGTTTATAACAGTTGATTGCAGTAAGTGGCTACTCCAGCAGCATTGTTAAAAATGGGCTCAATCACCATGCTGCCTTATCGCATTGCATTCTTGTATGCTTTGTTCAGCCATATGTATTATAATTGGGATAAATTGATGTATTGGTTGATGCTTTAAACATATACTCCCTTTGTTCTCAAATTGTTATCGTTAGGACAACAAATCTAGTTCATTTTGACCTTTGTATGCCTCACAAGTCTCAACGGTAAAACAAAAGTTGTTGCTTGCTGCTCTAATGCACCCTTTCCCTGGACATTTTTAATTCCATTACTGATATATGTTGTGGAGGTGTCGCTCGTTGGGTTTTAGAAATGGTTACACACATGTTAGAGACTAAAGCTTGTTCTCATAACTTAAGTTCTATGTGTTTGATGAAAGAATAATAAATATATTTAGAGTTCAATTACAGTTAAAGACTTATCAAATTACCACCAAACCATGCATTTCAGTGTTTCTGCTATGTGTGCGATACTGCTGCCCCATGTGCGTCTTGGATGGGTCATGGAGGGCACTGCCATGCCTCGGAAAAGGACATACAATGGAAGAATATGAGATCGCTCAAGAGAAAGATCAACACAAAACCTAGTTAAGGTCAGTTCTGATTCATGGTCCGGCAATTGGCCATTTCACACTCACTAATTGGGTTGTTCTGGTCGGAAAGTTAATTTTGCAATGACTTGGACAGGATTAGTACTGGAGACAGATCTTTTCCCAATGCTTGGTGCAAATATGAAATATGTACAGAGTAGCATTGATCTGGTGTTTCATTTAATTTCTTCCTATTAAATTTCATCCTTCCTGAATTGTCCCTCCGGTTTTGCTTACAGTCAATGTCTATTTTCCTCTGGGATTTGCAAACTCGTCCATATTTTCAAATAGGGGAATATGTCCATAATCCATTTAAATTATTTGCATTTATGGTATGTTTGTCATTCTGGATCCTGCAGCCTTTTCACCAGAGGAAAATGAATCATAGTTTGTCTAATATTTTGGAGTGTGGGCTAGTACTGTCACACCAAGTCCTGTGAAAATTTGTGGGAAAATGATCAGCTGAGTTGTTGTAAGCATAGCATTATGCCTTAAAAGGAATTCCTTTTTTATGTTTTCCTCCTCTGCAAATATCAGATCCAACCCAGGAGCTGCGGTTTGGAATATGAAAGATTTAATAACTGGATTGTAGGTTGAAACATGCACAATTATTAGAACTGTCGATTGAAATGTTGCCTGCAAGAACTTGTGTTCATATGGTACAGTTAGTTGGACCCTTATCATGTTGCCTAAGTTCAGTTCGGTCTAGCTTGCTTCGGTTAGCTATGTTTTTTTTGGGGCAGGGGGTGGGGGGGAGGAAAGCCCTTACTGTGGTACTACTTTATATACAAGACATGAATTGTGCATTTTAAAATTAGCAGTATGCCTTTTAAAACATGTTGCTTTTCTATCTTTCAAATTCTCGATATGATACTAATAGTCTTGTTGTTTGCTACTCCTGGACACTGCATGATTGTAGGGTTGCATTGCTGTTATCAACTATCAGATTGTAGAGTTTTTTTTCAAGAAGTAAGCCACCTTGGCGTGGCCTTCACAGGAGGCCAGGTGCATGACAGATAGTAGAGTTGCATTGCTGCTATGAGCTATCAGATTTCCACTGAATCTTTCATCTTGTGCTGCAGTGTTTTTGCTATGTGCACGATCTGTGCCTTGGAAGGGTACTGGAGGACACTGCAAGGACATAAAGTGGAAGGCTATGAGGCTGTTAAGGCAGAGGCAATAGAAGTAGGGCTTAGTTAGGACGAAATGTGGAAGACTAATGCGACTGTCAAAGCAGAAACAACAGAAATAGGGCCTAGCTAAGCCACTCATGATCCAGTCTTGCAATCACGTTTTTCGGATGAGATGGCCATATTGCAATTGCTCATCATGTTGTACATGTTCAGTAGTATATTGGCTATATAGTCCTACAGAATTGTTCCAATGCTTGGTGCATCTATGCACCACTGATCGCAAATAAAATGCCCATGTGCTCCATCATCGTGTATTCCACCTATAATCTCGTTGGGTGCTCCATCATCCTGTATTTCACCTGATCTCGTTGGGTATGCATATCCCCGTTGCGAGTTGGCATTTTCAATTTCGATGTGAGTTGACCCATTCAATTTCTAACTCATCGGCATGATCTGCAAAATCCGTCAGGTTTTTGAACGCCCACTACTGTGAGTAGCATTTATTTGCATCACTGTGCTCCCTCGTTTATTCACGTGAGGCTCCTCGTTGCCTGGTACTATGCCACTTCGAATTCCGCAATCTGAAACGAACCACCAGTTTTGCCCGCTGCTTATATAAAGGAAAGGAGCATGCTGCGTGAGATCATATTAGAGTGGGAGAAGCAACACATCGCTCTGGGGAAAGAAATGGTGAAGATAGGGGAGGTCGATGAACATTCCGATGGTGAGGGTGATGAAGAATGCATTGAGATAGACCCTGCAGAGTTCGCCAAGAAGGTGAATCTGAAGGAAACGGATGATGTCGTTCTGGTTGCAGCCACAGGCAAGGTAGTCCTCTCCTCTATAATCCTTCGCTCCGTCCTTTTATATTCGTTTCCCCCCCCTTTTTTTTGTTAGCTTTCAAAAGTGACATCTAATTAAGATGAAATTTGCGTTAGAAAAAGTATATACGCTCTTTTGCTTGGCTCCAGCCGTAAAGCACCACGATATCTTTCCTGTCATGACCTGTAGATCAAACTAGCTTGTTGAAGTGGTTGATCCTGAGAAGGACTTCGCAAAAACCGGCTGTGCCGTCACCGGCTCGCGAATCTGGTGCTGCTACTCAGACTCAGGACATCCGGCCTGAGATTGCCGCTGGTGACAGCATTGATGATCCTTGCGAGATCGACGAAGATGAACCGGTTCCCATGCAGATGGAGATCGTCGAGGACAGGTTTGCTGTTGACAAGCCGCCTTCCGAGTTCGGAGCTGATGGCAACAACGGCAAATGTATCCAGGGATACAAAGACGAGCGTCGCGCCGCGTCTATTCCTTACAAGATCGTGGTGATGGCCGAACCTTCTGACCTCGACGGAGTTGATGGTTTTGTTGGCCATGATGCGTACAGACCCTACAACAAGATGAACTCAGAGCCTGGAGAAAAAGATGCCGTCGATGTTGTTTGTGACAAGTTGGGTGCGAAGCCGAGTGAACTTGCTGACAACAATGGCGTCGAAGCCATTCCTGACAATCCTGTGGCGAAGTGCGATCCTGTTGACGGCGACAGTGGTGTCAAAGGTGCCGAGGAAGATACGTATGACCACTGCCTTGAAACGATCCCCAAACCAAGGGCATCTGACCATGAAGAAGAAGACGGTGGATTCCTTATCGTCTGAAGAGAGAGTCTGATCTTATTGCATGAGGTCTTCTAAGTCACAACTATGTATCCAGTATTATTTACGCAAGTTTGCAGTGACAAAAAAAAATTGCGTGCAACTGTCCTGTGTGCTCTGAATTACCATTGCAAAAATATAATTTACGTATCTCGATAAACTTTTAGATCTTCGACGTCCACAACCTCGTGCGAACCTGAACATATATATTAGATTTCTAACATTTTCTTGGTGACTGAAAACAAAATAGGTGGCACTGAGAGACTTTCCTCATCCACGGCATTTGTGTGGAAATTTCCCCTTCGACACTACAACTCATGAGACTCGTTGCGGCAAGGTAATCCAATCAGTTGTTCAATGGCTCTTGCGTCGTCTTTATAACAGTTACCTCCAATCTTTTTTGGACATAACCTATTCCGTTGTGCACAAATGTAGTGCTATTGTTCTTTGTGCGAGGTGCCTGCTTCCGACTGTTTGAAGTGGAAGGGAACAGATGGACACTGCCACGCTACAGAGCGAAATCTGAATGCTCCATACCTCATTTGGTCACGATCACACTGCTAAACATAACCTATATGTATGTTGCCACAATGTTTTGTTCCATTACATCTCTTTTTCAGTTGGTCATAATATATTAGTAAATATCAAGAATAGACAATGCAGCGCCAGTGGAATTGCTATATATGCATATGATGACTAGTTTTGACCAATTAATTTCACCAGATAATTTTCACTTGAAAATTTCAAGATACATAAGCATCATTCATTCACATGAAATTCAAGGACCCGTTGGTATGCCACCCCCTTTCTTGAAATGAGATGATGCTATATCAATGAGCAGCGAGGGTTTGTAACTTTCTAAACAAATTTTCACCTCGACAGCTCCCAGATAACAAATTATTAATAGTTTTTAGAGCTTCTGCAATGCAAATAAATCAATGGCCTGTCTTGAAGCCATTCACTAGATGTGCCCCATTAATTGTCGGGGCTGCACCTCTATTTTTCTTGGCGTAAGCTATGTATTCACCATAGTGCATGGTGTACAGGGTGCTCTGGTAGCGGGTGACACGGATTTTCTTCCTAATGGACTCTGTGATGTGACCATTGTAACCTGCCTTCATGAGTGAATCAATAGTCTCTGTGTGTCCATCCTGCAACACATTAAACATTAAGTTGTTTAATAGAGTTGGCATGTACTGATGAAATGTGTTTCTATTTAATCTTCATTGCTACCAAGGTTCTCCCGGCCAACTGGTCAGAAGGTTGTGCCCCCACTGAATCAGCCCGGGTTCGAATCTTGGTTTCTCCTTTAATTATTTCCTTGGTCAGCAGTCTGCTGTCCAAGATTTCATTTTTTAATCTTCATTGCTCATTACATTGTTCTAGTTAAGCCATATGGAGGTGAAAGATCATATGTTTTTCTTTGAGAACAAATGTTAAAGAACATATATGCTAAACCAATTTCGACAGGTTTCAACTTCAGATTGTCCCTTGTAGCAGTTAAACTAAAGAACTCAGTGTCACATGAAAACTAAATGTACGGAATCATGGAAATAAATATGTTACCTTCATGGCCAGCAACCTCAGGTAAATAGGTTGCACTGCGCCTTACATTATAGTCTGGATGAGTAAATTCAGTAATTAAACCATGCTTTCCAACCTGCACCCATAGGTAAGAACTTGGCCTTAGCTTGTAATGTGAGAAGAACATCTGAACATGCTGAAAGGAAAAACTGGGAACTGTGTGTAGAAGTAAACCTCCCAATCAAGGTTGTCCTGTGCTGTTTCGTAATCAGTTGGTATAGATACTGTACATTCCAAGGATGGCAGTTCTTTTGACTGTATTGGGGGGAAGCGTCGGTCCCTCAGGGCACTGCAAGAATGTACCAAACTTACTATATATCTCTCAATGTAACTATAAGCAGCATACTTATTACAGCACAAATCTTCATTAAGCAATTAGTACAGAATGTAAATTGTGAAACAATAGTTACCTAGTTAGTGCATAGTCCTTGAAGCCATTGACAATCTGACGGGTCTCCAAGGTTCCTATGCATCCCCGGAGGCGTGGTTCTGAACCATTGCTAGCCTTTTTCCATGTCACAAATAATGGGCTGAAAGTACAAATGTTGAGCGTTTACTTCAGCCACTGAAAGCTAAAACAACCATAGATTTATTTGGAGTAACAATATAACAGCTAATGTTTCATCACATGTTGACAAACTTAAAATAATCCGAATTGTCACTAGGCTTCCTAGTAGAATGAACAGAGACATCCTAATCTACGCAACAGAAAAATCACTTGAACAAAACATTGCACTCTAGTGAAATGTAAGTACAGTATTTTGTAGTATCTGATTTGTTTACCCTCTGGAACTGAACTGAAACTAAGTTCGCAAAGAGATAAGGCGGCAGAATTAACGCAACCTCACATGAGATGAACCCGATCGGATAGAAAATCTTATCCAACGAAACCCGAAACCGAACCAAGTCTACCCGCACCGAAGAAGAAAGCTTCCGCCTTTTCCCAAATCTAGCACCAATTCTCCCTAAACCATATGGAAATCGTCATAAAACTCAAGTCTTTTGGCGTCAGACAGGACTACGTGGACGATCGTGGAGGGAGGACGCTTACTGGTTGCCGTCCTCGAAAGCGGCGGGCGGCGGCTGCACGCCGTTGTAGTGGGACACGAGGGTGTCGAAGCAGTAGACCACCATTTCCTCCGTGGCCACCACCATCTTGCCGATCGCCGGGGAGATTGCCGCGGTGGACCTGAGTCGTCGCCTCCGAGGACGGTGGTGGCGGTCGCCTCAGGAGTCGGGCGGTGGGGTGGGAGGAGGTCGGAGGAAGGAGGAAGCGAGCGATGCGTCTGTTCCTGTCAGAACGAAAAGTCTGTTCCTGTCAGAACGCGCTTTTTTCGCCTCAGCAGTTTTTCTTCGTCGCAATGGGCAGTTTTGGCCCTGAGAGTTGGGGACATTTACGTCCTTCCATTCCGGAATCCAAATTCGATCTTAAGGCTGGTTGCAGCGGTCCCGGTATCACTGCTGCCCGGCGTTGGTACCGATCGGCGCGGGTGGATACCGGTCGGTCCCGCCGAGCTGGCAGCTGGCAGTTTCATTGATCTATATTTTTGGTTTAAATTTAAATTTAGAAGTTTGAATTAAAAATAGATATTTTTTGGCTGTTAGAGCTTTAAGAAATCTGATTTTTTTCTAAAAAAATTAAATTTTGTCTCCTATCCTATAAATATCCCCATAGTTTGACCTTATTTCACATACATTTGATTTCATTTTCACCCTCTTCTCCACTCTAACCAATATTGAATAATTAGAGTTCGTACTTGTAAACGTGACATGACCTTCTCAACACCTTGATTTCGCAAACTCCTTCCATTCCTGATGAGTTTGTCAATGCCACTCCGTTCCATCACCGATCCAATGCCTCGTCAACATCACGCTCACGTGCCCTCTTTCAACCACCTTCATCGTTATATCCTCCATATACATACCTTCCACCTTCAGATGGTGGTTCAACGAGCGCTCATCCATCATATCCA
>VSTD030001108.1:0-13808 GCA_008808055.3 Sporobolus alterniflorus
AGTATAAGGAAGCATCCTACCAAGAATGAATATTTTCCTATGCATATTCTATTTACTACAATTTATTTATTGCCAGACCAGAAATTAAATCACAGAAATTATTCTGAACAGGAATTAAATATGGGCAATTTTGTAAAAGCTAAATACCATGATGTCCACATGTATGCAAAGTTTGGGTATTTTAATTTTTATGGATTTTTGGAATTAAATATTTCTAGATTGGATTTATAGGAATTTTATACAGGAAAAAACTGCACAAAATGGAGTCTGGTCAGGCCTATTGCCAATATCTACTCACAAGGATTTTAGATAATTTATTTCATATTTTTATGAGTTTTATTTCATTTTCTATGTATTTTAGAAACTTCCTCGATTTTTGGGAAATTTAAAAGGGAAACAAAAAATAAAAAATGGGGGAACAGTACTGGGCCAGCTCTGGGCTTATGACATCGGCCTGCTGGCCCAGCGAAAGAAAGTGGCCGGCCGGCCCAAGCTATCAGGGCCGCGGCGCGAACGGAATCACCGCATCGGCGTAGTGGCGCGCTCGTCAGCGGCCCGCGAGGAACACTAGCTCCACTCCGAGTGCCGCCCACTCAATGGCTAGCCGCCAGGCAAGCGGATGTGAACGGGGGCTCACCGATGGGCTCCAACGATGGTGGGGCGGCTCGGTGGCGGGGAAACGGAGGTGTTCGGTGACTGTGGACGGCGGGCGGTGGCCGGAGGTGCCCCGGGGTGCTCCTGTAGCAAGATGAGGAGGAGAGGGAGGTGAGGCGTATGGAAAAATGGTGGAAGACAGTTGGGGCACGACACTCACTCGGGAGGCGGAGGTGGCGGCAACTTTCAGCTTCAAAACTGGTGAGGTAGGGTTCTCCGGCGGTCGAACCTCGGACATGCGATCACTGGAGGGAGAGGCAGCCTCACGTTCGCACAATTCAAAGGGGGAGATAGTATGGAGAGGGGGGCTCAACGCGCTGAGGCCAGCGATAGCCTTTTTAATGGGGTGGCGGTGCGAGGGAAATGGGAGGGGGGTGGTCCCATGAAGCGCCACTCAGAGATAGAGAGAAGGGGCGGGGGTGATCATGCCGCATGAGGCAGGGGAATTGAAAGGAGGGGGCGACGCTGACAAGTGGACCCAGAGCAATGGTGCAGGGTGCACGGGTCAAACGAGTTTGAATCCATTCAAACGGTCCAATTTGAATTTAAACAAATTTCAAATCCATTTGAACTTTGACCAACCCAAACATTACCTTCCCGACCTCAAATAATTTGAAATAAAATATGGTTTTGAAGAGAGGAGCAACTTTCTCCATAGAAACTTCTTCCAATTCAATGTGGATTTTGAATGAAATTCGGAGACATTTCTAGTCTTGAATTTAAATAGAATTTGATAGAATTTATTCTTGGAACTTCCAATTTGAATGAAATTTGGACCGGAGATTTGTATTTACACCTAGAGACTAACTCAGCTCTTGGGTAGGAGTTTCAAGTTCAACTAGGAATTTATTGACTTGGATTTGAAGGTTTAAATCAAAAATTAAATTGAAACATTTTACTTGATTAGAACTTGATTCACCGCACTTGATGCATGATTAAGCACCTAATGAAAGTAATTAGGAGAACCATAACATGGGGCGTTACAGCCCCCCCTTAAAAAGCAATCTTGTCTCGAGATTTAAAGAAAGCAAAAGGCAGTGAGGATTGGATTAGTTACCTCGACGGAAGAAACTCGGGGTAGTTAGATCGCAGGAAGTCTTCATGTTCCCATGTGGTTTCATGTTTCGAGTGTTCATTCCATTGAACCTTGTAAAACCGTGTGGTCTTATTGTGGGTGACTCAGTCTTGTTGGTCCAAAATCTTGATAGGATGTGCATTGTACATCAAGTCTGGCTCCAATGGGATGATATTCTCCACAACAACATCAGTCGGGGGCTTCAGACATCTTTTGACTTGGGAGGCATGAAACACATTGTGAACTCCCGATAGCTTCGATGGTAGCTCCACTTGATAAGATAGTGGCCCATACTTGTCGATGATAGGATACAGATCAATGTAATGAGGAGCTAGCTTTCCTTTGATGCTAAAGCGACGTACACCTTTCATTGGGGAAACTCAAAGGTATATGTGATTATCCACTTCAAATTCTAAGGGACGGTGCCTCTTGTCGGTGTAGCTCTTCTGAAGAGATTGTGCAATCAAGATATTTGCACAGATTTACTTCACTTTCTCTTCTGCCTTTGTCACAATGTCTAGACCAAAGATAACCCTTTCACCTGACTCGGACCAACTTAGTGGTATGCGATAGGGTCATCCATAGAGTGCTTTGAAATGTGACATCTTGATGCTTTCTTGATAACTGTTATTGTAGGAGAACTCCGCCAGTGAAAGGTGTTTGTCCCATTTCAGACCATCATTCAAAACACAAGTACGAAGCATATCTTCAATGATTTGATTGACTCGCTCAATCTGTTCGTCAGTCAGAGAATGATAGGTTGAGTTTCAGATGAGATGGGTGCCCAAACAGTCATATAGTTGTTCTCAAAAACGTGCCACAAAGATAGACCCTCTCTCAGATATAATGGTATTTGGGATACCATGGTAGCAGATAATGTGTGACTTGTAGAGCTCGACATACTGTCGAACCCTATATGTGGTGAATATGGGTATAAAGTGAGCTGACTTAGTCAAGCGATCCACAATGACACATATCGAGTTGTACCCACGCAAGGTGCGGGGCAAACCCACAATGAAGTCCAAGCAAATGTTTTCCCATTTCCACTCGGTATGCTCAAGGGTTGTAGATTTCCGGGTGGCCTCAAATGATCGGCATTGACTTTTCAACACGTGTCACATTCTGACACATACTTCGCAATTTATATCTTGATTTTTATCCACCAAAAATTCTTCTTCAAGTCTTGATACATCATGTTGGTTCCTGGATGGATAGAGTACCTAGAGCAATGAGCCTCATCCATGATCTTGCGGTGAAGCTTGAAGTCCTTTGGAACCACAAGGCAGCCCTTGAACCAAAAAACTTCATCGGCATCTTGTCAGAAGCATCGAACTTCACCCAACTATAGTCTTCGACGGATATGACCCATCCCAACATCTGTTCTTTGAACGGAGATGATATCTTCCTTGATAGTTGGAATGAGAGCTATGTTGTTCAATCTACCATGTGGAACAACTCGAAGACTCGGCTCTTCTGAATCACAACAGGAAGTGTGAGGTTGAATCGTGAGATGGTTGCATCGGTTCTTATGACTTAGAGCGTCTGCAACCACATTTACCTTTCTAGGATGATAATGTACTTTCAACTCATAATCCTTGATTAGTTCTAGCCATCTTCATAGCCTCATGTTCAAGTCAGGCTGAGTGAATAGATATTTCAGACTCTTATGATCCGTGTAGATGTGCACTAGATTTCCCAAGAGATAGTGCATCTAGACTTTTAATGCATAAATGACAGCCAAGAGCTCTAGGTCATGGGTGGGGTAGTGCTCTTCATAGCGTCTGAGCTGTCATGAAGCATAGATAATTGCACGACCATCTTGCATTAATACTCAGAATGACTTATTTGGTGATTATGTTCCCTCCTGGAGTGCTAATCCTATAGAGTGTGTGGGTGTGTGCAATGGGCAGTTGATGCTTCTGGGTATAGGCCTTACTGATGAAGTCATGAGTAGCACATGAATCAAAGAGGATGACGATGAGGTGTGCATTTAGAGAAAAGGTACCCGTGAGGACTTGTTCTCCCTCTGGAATAGCATCCATTGTGGTGCAGTTCACTCGGCCGGCCTTGGCAGCAACAACTCTCAGAGGACAGTTGGAATGACTCTGAGATCGAGGCGCATCAATCTGCCTTGGTGTCGTACACTCTTTGATGAAATGACCAACATGACCACTATTGTAGCAGGTGTGGAGAACTACGCCCAGCTTCTGTGATGGTGGAGGTGATACAGTCGGTGGGGGTGCCACAACCCTAGGATGACGTCCTGATGCTGCAATGGATAGATAACCAACTGATGATGATGATGATGCGGTGGGTTGAGACGTGGGGCACACACCATCCGATATTTGGTAGGAGCACTACCAGATGGGGCTGCCAAAGCCTTCTTCTTCTTGCTTTCCTGGTGAGCACGGATTGTATCATCCACGATGATGGTGTTGCTCGCAAGTTTTAGGAAAGTCCAGTCAGCATTGAGCGCAAGGCACTCCTGCAGCTTGGTGTATCAGCCATTCATGAAATGGTACTTCTTCATGTCGGTGTCAACCTACTCTGGAGCATACTGTGTGAGGTGGTTGAACATCTTGGAGTAGGAATACACTAATTGGTTGTCTTGCTGCAGATCCATGAACTCTCGGTGCTTACTCTTCATGATGCCTAATGGAATGTGTTGCGCACGGAAAGCTTCACACAACTCGGCCCACTACACTTGGTTAGCAGGACGAGTGGCGGTGAAACTGGCCCACCATACTCTGGCATTGTCTAGTAGCTGCTGGGCTACAAACAATGTCTTCTGATTCTTTGTACAATTAAGGGGCTCAAACTTGGACTCAATGGTGTGAAGCCAATGGTCGGCCTCCGGTGGCTCATTTGCTTCAGCGCAGGTTAGAGGTTGGGTGGCCAGAAATTCCACATAGAAGCTTCGTGCTTGGTCTCGAGCATTGCTGGAAGCGGTGCCTTCATGGTTGGAGTTGGTCACAAGGAGACGCAGCAACTCGGTTTGCTCGTCTCTTAACTCGTGGATTGATGCGTTGACTTGAGCCAAGGTTGGCGGAGGCGACGAGTGCCCCTCTGATTGAGCGGCCTCGACATCCACCCTTCCACCATGAGTGCTCACCATGCTATCATGCAAATGACTTACCATTAGCTCAGAAATCAAATCTCAACAATAATCCAAACTTAAGCAACGGCAAAGGTGGCAACTCAACAATACGAACAATAAAATTTTAAATCTGTCCTAACTGTACAGTCATCTCTCATTTCTAGTTCTGGTGCCCTTACAGACATAATCCGACTTAGCACTAAACATAAAAGATATAGCCAAGTTTCTCAGCTTTCCAACTATTATTTATATGCCCTGATACGATTAACGGTCTAGTAGTTATGGATTTTTGAACATCAACCAGGTTGTTGCATTTCTGTGCTGACAGAATGGAACAATATGAGAAACCTGAACTTTTGACTCAAAATCCAAAAGTCTCAGGAAACTCACAATAGCAAACTCATAGCTAACTTCTTACGCATTCCAGTTGTTACTCACATGCCCAGATCCGATAAATGAAGAAGAATTTACGGCTGTTGGAACACAATGCATAGGTACTAAAATTTCAGAATCAACAAGAATACAACCGACAGTTTCCATAACACCATCAAGCGGTTTGGACGTGACTAGTCATAGCAACGAGACTCCAAGCACGACATCCTTCCATTCGGTTGCGTACCTCGGGTAATACGCCATCTGTTGGGACAAGTGTCGTAATCAGATTCTCAGATCCATTCGAATGGAAAGGGTGTTTTCCATCTTGCAACCCTGGCTGGAGAAGCGCATGGGTGAACCGACACAATTCAAAACAAGATTGCAATTTGGGCAGCCCATCAACCAGTCAAAAACGAACCGGTGGTTGGTTTTTTTTCAACACCACAAGAAAACATGAGTTGTGAGGAGTTAGAAGATCATGCAGTAACTCAGAATGTTGAAGTCGTCGAGAATTCCATAAGCTTCCTAAAGAGAGTGGAAACTTAGAATTTCACTACTGGACGAAGGGACCATAAAGGGTTGAAGTTGGAAAGATTCTCAAGATATGACTTCAAATTGGAATCGTTTTTTAAGTTTCTTTTGGTTTTTAGGGTTAGCTTCTTGATACAATATGAATGTATGAATGTCATGCAACATGTCGGCCCTATACATTCCTCACCAAAAGAAAAAGGGTGCCAAATATAAATGGTGTATGTGTACTCGGTGGCAAATCGTACTCATCTCTATAGTCAGTTCTAACGAGACAATCTTACGCAACCATGGTTAGTGTACCTATAGAATAGTACAATATACATATGACATACATCACCACTTATGCCTCAAGTGGCGCCCGTGCATTTAACGCTGCATACATTATGAGAACGTATTCATGTCTTGAGGAAGAGACTACAAGACATTCTTAGGTCCCCACGCCCTAGATGCGCGGTCATGACTAGTCACACGACAGACACGTAGCCCCTACCGCATAATAGGGACTGTCCTCAAGCAAACCTCATCTTGAGGGGACGGGTCCGAGATTCACATCACCCGATGGGAGGATACTTACCTTCTTACATTTTTATCGGTGCGTCATTACAGAAAAGTAAATTGAAGAAAGTAAATCTCTGTTAGCTTGCCACCTGTTAAGAGTACTATAATCCTTATAAGGACATCTAAGTGTATTCTCACCGCAGTTTTTGAAAAATAGGACCATACACCCATAATGCTCTGATACCAGCTATGACGTCCCACCCCTAAGCAAGGATGATTAGTCCTAACCAGGATCATTACAGGGTGTCATTACTGAAGTAATAACACATAATACACCACATACAAGAAGATTACAATAAAATGTTCTGAAAGTTTAACTTTATTATAATTTGAGTTTCAAATTCGATTAGAGAGTTTGAGTGGAAGATTTAAAATAAAAGACAATTTACAGAAGCGATCACTCATCGACCAAGAACGACACCTTGTGTTAGAGATGTTGACCTTAGAAATGGCTCACGCCAGGAGGGAGGGAGAGAACACCCCTGCAAAACAACACCAATGCAAGGCCTGAGCAACTAAAGCTCAGCAAGATTGACTCATGAATGTGGTCATAAACAGCCAGCTCCTAGCATGCAAGGCTTAAACGGATAAGCTCTATAACTATACCAAACCCGCGCTAAGAGTGGATCCGCATCTAGACTATCATTAGATTACTTTGACATATAAACTAAGCTAATTAAACTTTCAGCCAGACAATCTTAAACTAAGCCAAACAAGAGTTGCAATACAAGTATTAATATAAAGCAAGTCATTAATTCATTAATAAGCATTATGTCATTAATTAGCTATGTAAAGACTGCCATGAACAAGCGGTTACTCATATCTGAGAGTCGCAGTAATTCGAATTGATGTACACCCAGTAGGAGAAACTCGACCAATATGCCACATGCTTTCCACGCTCGGTCCGTGTATGACTCTTGACCATACGTATCTCACGTGGACCGCGTATCGCAACCTTTCGTGAGTCGTCAACAGGGTTGGACGGATGCACAGCTCTCTAGAAAAAAGTGCTCCCGACTCTACCTCCTAGCCTAACTGACTGGCCCACAGGACCCACTTCAGTTTCTCTCCCAACACAAGTATTGAAGCAGTACACTTAAGCCAAGCACATATTGACAATAGGCTACTATGCTTACTGAGCCCATATCACACAGGCGGAGGCAACAACCTTGGAGATGCCGGCTTACCATATCACACTCTCTGACCTTCCCAACCAACGGTCCTCTATTTTCCACCTAAGGGCCCTACCCGGTCTCAGGTTATCTATCCAACAATTATCAACTGATCAAAAGAGGGAACAAACCCTACATCTCACGACTGGGAGCCTCCACTCAACTTCTACCGGAATCTAACATCTAAGCATAGTGGGAGCTAACGATATTCCACCAAAGGATAGGATTAACAAGGATAAACAGGAAGGTCAATCTTAATGCAACTACGATACCATGCAACTCCTATAGACTTAATGCACAATCTTAGTGGAACATAAAGCAAAGATTCAGAATAGAATACAAAGAGCATGGGTTAATGCACCGGGGATTGCCTTGATCTAAAGGTAAATTAGTGAATTCTTTGACTTGAGCTTGATTGGCTTGAACTTTTGGTTTCGGCTCCACGGGACCTAACATAAATAAACATATATGAGACAAGGGCATTATGGTGCGATGCATGATATGCTTAAGTGCACAAGATGCAATAACAGGAATATCAAATGTCATTACATGCGTAAGAGTCATTTTATAAAATACCTATAAGCTTTACTATTTATTTACTAATTAACTACGCACTAGAAAAATAATAACATGCGATTTATGAATCTAATCATGCTCTTTGATTTTATGCGGATTCTAAACAGTATAAGAAAGCATCCTACCAAGAATGAATATTTTCCTATGCATATTATATTTACTACAATTTATTTATTCCCAGAACAAAAATTAAATCACAGAAATTATTCTGAGTAGGAATTAAATATGGGAAATTTTGTAAAATCTAAATACCATGATGTGCACATGTATGCAAAGTTTGGGTATTTTAATTTTTATGGATTTTTATAATTAAATATTTCAAAATTGGATTTATAGGAATTTTATACAGGAAAAAAACTGCACAAAATGGAGTTTAGGCGGGCCTATTGCCAATATCTACTCACAAGGATTATAGATAAATTTATTTCATATTTTTATGAGCTTTATTTCATTTTCTATGTATTTTAGAAATTTCCTTGATTTTTTGGAAATTTTAAATGGAAAACAAAAATAAAAAATGGGGAGAACAGTACTGGGCTGGCTCTCACCGCACGACCTCGGGCTGCTGGCCTAGTGGAAGAAAGTGGCCAGCCGGCCCATGCCATCGGGGGCACGGCGCGGACGCGGTCACCGCGTCGGCTCGCTCGTGTGGTGGCGCGCTCGGCGGCGGCCCGCGAGGGACACTAGCTCCGCTCCGAGTACCGCCCTCTCAAGGGCTAGCCGTGCGGGCAAGGGGATGTGGGCGAGGTCTCACCAACGGGCTCCGAGGACAGTGGGGCGGCTCAACGACGAGGAAATAGTGATGTTCAGCGACAGTGGATGGCGGGCGGTGGCCAAAGGTGTCTCGGGGTGGTCCTGCAGCATGATGAGGATGAGGAGGAGGTGAGGCGCACGGAAAAATGGCGGAAGACGGCCAGGGCGCGGCGCTCACCGGGGAGGTGAAGTGGCGGCAGCTTTCAGCTTCAAAACTGGAGAGGTGGGGTTCTCCGGCGGTCAAACCACGGACGGGTGGTCTAGGAGGGCGAGGCAGTCTCACGTTCACTCGATTCGAAGGGGGAGACAGTGTGGAGAGGGGGAGGGGGCTCACTGCGTGGGGTCCGGTGGTAGCCTTTTTAATGGGGTGGCGGTGCGAGGGAAATGGGAGGGGGGACAGTCCTGTGAAGCGCCACTCGGAGAGAGAGAGAGAGGGGAGGGGGTCGGGCCGACAACAGCGGGGCGACGTGCGGGTGGTAGCGGCCCGGCCACAGCGCACGCGGGCGGCAGTGGTCATGCCGCACAAGGCAGGGGAATTAAAAGGAGGGGACGACGCTGACAAGTAGACCCGGAGCAATAGTGCGGCGCGCGCGGGTCAAATGAGTTTGAATCCATTCAAACGGTTCAATTTGAATTTAAATAAAATTCAAATCCATTCGAACTTTGACCAACCCAAACAGGACCTTCCTGAGCTCTAAAAATTTGAAATAAAATATGACTTTGAAGGTTTTGAAGAGAGGAGAAACTTTCTCCATAGAAACTTCTTCAAATTAAATGTGGATTTTGAATGAAAATTCGGAGACATTTCTAGGCTTGAATTTGAATAGAATTTAATAGAATTTATTCTTGGAACTTCCAATTTTAATGAACCTTCGACCAGAGACTTGTATTTGCACCTAGCTACTGACTCAACTCTTGGGAAGGAGTTTGAAGTTCAACTAGGAATTTATTGACTTGGTTTTGAAGGTTTAAATCAAAAATTAAATTGAAACCTTTTACTTTATCAGATCCTGATTCACCCAGGCACTTGATGCATGATTAAGCACCTAATGAAAGTAATTAGGAGGTGATTAGGAGAATCGTAACATGAGGTGTTACAACTTGCTCCTCCTCTTCCATTGTGAATGTCATCGCATTGCCCTCACGTCCATTCTGCCGCTCCATCATTCCCCCTCCTTTCTTCCCTCGCCGCACCGCTCCCCTTCTCCTCCCTCACATCTGCAAAGATGTGGTCTCACCTAGATTCGGGGTGGTGGCACCTGTTCCTGAGCTCAAGCGGGATGCCTCACGGTGCCCTCGGGTGGCCGGTCGCCACTTGATGCAGTCGCTTCTCACGGCCGTTGATGGCTGCCTACACAGCCCATCGACATCGAGCACCACAACCTCTATCGGTCGAGGTGAGGTGGCACTGAACACCCATCGCGACGAAGGAGATGAAGCGGCCAAGGCGATGCGATGTCGAGCAACTGATGTGGTGAAGTCGCGGAGGAGAAGAAGTGGGTGCTGCTATTGGGTGGCAGTAGCTACCTGGGTTAGCATCTCCTTGCTGAGCTCGCCTCTGCTTGCCACGGCCTGGACGGTGCCTCAACCTGAACCACAAGCTCTCTTGCAGCCAATACTCAGCGCTCTCCCCTCCTACATCAGTCATTGATGGAAATTAGCCTGGCATAGAGAAAATTATGTTCCCATGCCTTCCTCCATTGTACTCACCCTCTTAGCTCACCAGGTGCTCGATGAAATGCTTCAATGGAACATGTTTGATTATTAGCCTGTGATCTTGCTTACTATTTTTGTAGGGAGTGAAAGAGGTGCGCGTATGTTGTGTAGCACGATTGAGATTTAAATGCCGGCTTCTTATATATAGAAAGTCGAGAGTTGATTATTTAAGGGGTCAATGCTTGAAATAGATTTCTTTTTGATATTATAGAGTGTTGACCTTCTATATTACACTATGCTCTTACATATAGACATAGATGTTGTAGAGTATAAAATGCAAGAGTTCTCTTCACTTAAGGGATTATGATTTTCATATATACTTGATTAAGGAACTTTGTTCTTAGCTAATCATTAAGAGTATTTGAAGGACCGGATAAGGCAACTAAACCGGGGGTGAATGGGAGCCAATTAAAATTCTTCACCAGAACTTGACCTATATCCCATAACAGACCCTATGCACATCTCTTCTATCTCGGTCAAGATCACATACCTATTAAAAAGTTATTGACCCTCAGAACTAGGTTAGAAAACATAGAATCATAGAGATACGTAAAATGGTTCAAGCAAATTCATGACCCACGAATCCATCATCAAGTCACGATGATAGACTTATGACACCGTGGGTCAAGAATCAAATCACGGCTCCTCACTGTAACTCTTATCATCTCACTCGCATTTCATCGAACACTTCTTGTGCACAAGACTGAGCAACAGCAGAGCTAGACCGGGTCGAGCGGCGAGCGAGTCAAAGGGCGTCTGGAGAAGCTGCCATGGGAAACCGAAAAATAAAAGCTTGAAGCGGTCCGGTGAACAGGGACCGAGGCTAGAACAAGAACGACGAACTGCCGCGAGAAGAAATCGGGGGCGCTGAACCAAATCCTGAAGCAGACTCAGCACGCGGACTCCAAAAATCACCAAAAAGAAACAAATCTTCGGGTAGCACGGACCAGCGTGGCCAAAACCCAAGGAGAAAACCAGGACTTGACCAACGGCGGTGAAATGAACTCGGGGCGAATGAACAGAGGCAAACGAAAATGGAATCTTGACACCTTCCATGGAAATAGAAGACAAGAGTGGCCCAGTGAAGCTTGACGCCGAACCGAAGCCACAAAGAATACAACCAGATCCAAACGAATACGGCGCCCGGTGAAACTGCCGCGGGAAACCGAGACCGGAGTCCAACCTGGCGCGTGAAGAAGAACTTGAGTCAAGATCCGGTGCTGAACGGATTTTCACGGGCGGAATGAACACCGGGAGCGGCAAAAGCGAAATCCTGACCGGTGCCGCTCAAAGGAAAAGAAAAATGACGGTGCCCTTTGGCTGCCACTGAAATTGAGAGACTTCTCCAAATCCGGCCGGATACGTGACGGGTCAATGAGCAGAGAACCACGCGGGGCGGAGAAATCGATTCCGAAACTGGGAAAACGAAGTTGGGCACGGACAAAAATCTCACACGGAAATGGAACTCGGTGGCGAAAGAATCTTTCTGCGGGGAACTCAAGCGGCGAGCAGGAACTGAAATCTCGGAGTGGGAGCACCGACTAAAAATCAACCGAGGAAAACACACTGCAGCTTGGTCAACAGAAAAACTTGGATCTTGGCAACTCAGTGAAACTTGGATCTTGGCAACTCAGTGAGTAGAAATGGACAGCGCAACATAAGAGCAAAATAATTTCTCCATAAGAAATTGAACAAGATTCACATGAAATACAGAGGTCACCATCCTCCCTCCCTCATTTGATTATTGGAAATAATAGTTTGGATTCATTGCTCACTCTCTCAAATTAAAGAAATGCGAAATAAAAATAGGAGAAGTGGTAAGGAGCTCCAACCCCATTGGGTCCTATTAATAGTCTCAATCAAAAGACTAAAATGTCCCTAGGGCCTAGTAGTATAAAAACAGCAAAGATGGGGTAGAAGAGTCTGATATAGCTTGTCACATCGACTTGTCTGTCTTCGACTTCATCTTCACGCAACCTCCGTGATGATGTCACGTGCACCACATGTTGTCGCTCCTCCGTAAGTTTTGAGGCAAATCAAAAAACCCTAGCCCGACATGCTTTTAGGCGAAGTGAACCGCTAGATCTCAACGCGTGTCTCACGTCGTTCTCCTCCCGTCAGTTTTGTGGTGCAACCGACAACCCGTATCCCGCTTGGTTTTGAGGACCAAACCAAGAAACTGTTGCGGTGATTTTGATGCCTAAATCACCAAACCGTAACTGTCGGTTTTGAGGGCCAAAACGGGAAACCCGAGCAACCTTGGTTTTGAGGCTCAACCAAGAAACCCACGCTCTTCATCTCCTTGTGCACGGTACAAACCGCACATGGTGTCACCCGACCTCCTGATCGTCCAGCCACCGAGTACTCGATATATGCTTTACCATCCCCTGTCCTCTGTACTATGTCTTCTACTCTTGCCTAGATCCTCATAGCTGCCCACCATGTCACACCAGTCACCTACACACCATGAGGCAAGCAAATACGATTCTCCACATGAACATATAGGGGTAAAACAACATAAATATCCCGGATTAGAATTCAATCCACGGCAAGTCAATAACTCATCATAATGAAACCAAGGTACTGGTCACTTGGTTTCTCAATCTCCCCCTTGATGAGTACATTGTCAACAAAAAGCATAAAGTTTGAATTTTGAATTCAAGACACATGAAGCACAGCTAGAAAACCCAAAAGCCAAAGAAAAGCTAAAGGTCATCTAGAAAGAGAAACCGCAAAACCAACAAGTGGCACAAAAAATGGCAAAGAAGAGCTAAAAAGCTGAAAGTCAAACTCCCCCTGAAACAATTCTCCCTAATGCTCTCAATGCAAGCTCTTTCCCTTAGGTAGATTTTATTATGTTTCTTCTCTCAACCACCCGCTTAGCAGGAATTCAACCAACTTTGGGCACATCTCTCCCCCTTTGGCAATGAACTCATCAAACACAAATGGGGAGAAGAATGAGACATTATGTATGAGATCAAAATTAGGGTGCTTCACAAAATATCCAGTCATGTATTTAAGCAATTATACACAATCATTATGTCAAGACATGCAAAGACAAGAGTGAATCCTCACAAAGAGACCATTACAACATAACAAGCAAGTAGCCATGAACTAAGATATGAAATGAACTGAATAAGCAAGTTAAGCAAGTCACCACAGGCATAAAGACTCCTATCTCAACCAAGACAAGTATATATAAACTCGGTAGACATCATCTCAAAGAGAGCAATAAGATTCAAGATGCGTGCTTTGCCAAATGCTCACATATGCAATTAAGAACTCAGTTTGTACAAGTGAG
>VSTD030001109.1:0-13805 GCA_008808055.3 Sporobolus alterniflorus
GGATGTCGTGCCCATACACATCCCCGCAGAATGGTAAAGCCGAACGTATCATTCGTTCCATTAACAACGTCATCCGCACTTTGCTTATCCAGGCTTCCCTTCCCGGGTATTACTGGCTAAAGGACTGCACACTGCTACATACCTCCTGAACTGCCTTCCAACAAAGGTTATTCAGGTTGCGTATCCGCACATTGCCCTTTTTGGGTCCGCGCCCTCATATGAGCATCTCCGAGTTTTCGACTGCGCGTGTTAGCTCGCTCCTCGCTCTACCCGGTGTGTCTTCCTTGGCTACTCGTCTGATCACAAAGGCTACCGCTGCCTTGATCTCTTAACAAACCGCCTGATCGTCTCTCGACACGTGGTTTTTGATGAGGACAACTTCCCCCTCGCTGCCTCGCCCAATCTCACTAACCTAGATTTTCTTTGTGAGTCTGGCTCCACGGTCTCCACCGTTGGAACCTAACTCACCACTGCAGGTACCGTGGCACCTTGATAGCCAGCCTCGGAGGTCCCTCCGGGATTCGAGCCACTTGTGGCTTCCCACGCGCGGCCCCGGCTCTTCTGTTGCACCAACTGCGGTCCTGGACGGCCCACCACCCCATGAGTGGCCGGCCTCACTGATCGTCGACGTCCGTCGTCCGCGGCAGCCCGCCCCTGTGGGTACCACTCCACCACCCCCTCTTCGGCCACCTCCTGCGGGAGGTCAGGGCGTGGTGGTGCCTGTCACGCCTCCGAAGAATCCTCACCGGATGGTCACACGGGCGAAAGATGGCTTTTGAGTGCTACCTGATCGACTCATCCTTGCTGCCACGACTACGTCTTCGACATCGTCCCTGATCCCATCCTCCGTCTGCGCTGCCTTCACCGATCCCAATTGGCGCGCGGCTATGGAGGATGAGTACGGGGGCCTGATGAGTAATGGGACCTGGGACCTTGTTCCACTACCTCAGGGCTCCAATGTCGTCACCGACAAATGGGTCTTCACGCACAAGTTCCACACTGTCGGGACCTTCGATTGCTACAAGGCTCGTTGGGTCATTCGGGGTTTCACTCAGCGCCCCGAAGTCGACCACGATGAGACTTTCAGCCCGGTTGTGAAACCGGCCACCGTACACACAGTGCTTGCCACTGCCGTCTCCCATAACTGGCTGATTCAACAACTCGATGTGAAGAATGTCTTCCGCCATGGCACCCTCACTAAGACTATCTACTGCTGCCAGCCCATCGCCAATCCATCTCACCCCGACCTGGTTTGTCACTTGCGCAAGTCCTTATATGGGGTTAAGTAAGCACCCCGGGCCTGGTACAGTCGATTTGCCAGCAATCTAACCACACTGGGGTTCATTAAAGCCAAGTCGGACACCTCGTTGTTCATCTTCCGTCGCGGCTCAGACACGGTATATCTTTTACTATATGTTGATAATATCATCTTGACTGCGTCCCGCACAGAGCTTCTGTGTCGCACTATTTCCGCTCTTCAATGAGAATTCGTCATGAAGGACCTCGGGCCGCTTCACCACTTCCTCAGCATCGCCGTCGAGCGTCGTCCAGACGGGCTGTTCCTCCACCAGTGCACCTACACGCTTGACATCCTCAAGCGGGCAATCATGGCGGACTGCAAGCCGTGTACGACTCCAGTCGACCTCCAGGTGAAATTGGCTGACGACTCGGGGCTTCCTGTTGCAAACGCCCCTCAGTACCGGAGCATTACCGGAGCCCTCCAGTACCTGACGTTCACACAGTCCGACATCACTTATGCTGTGTAACAGATCTAGCTGCACATGCACGACCCTTAAGAGCCCCACTTGACAGCCATGAAACGCATCTTGCGCTATCTTCGTGGGACGCCTGACTTCAGCTTACTGTTGCGCCGCTCGTCCAGCTTCGACCTGGTCGTCTACACCGACGCCGACTGGGCTGGCTGCCCAGACACTCGTCACTCCACGTCGGGCCATGCCATGTTCCTCAGGGACAACCTGGTCTGCCAAGCGGCAGACTGTCGTCTCCCGCTCCAGCACCGAAGCCGAGTACTGCGCCGTCACCAATGGTGTGGCTGAGGCCACCTGGTTGTGCCAGCTCTTGCATGAGCCACAGGCTTCGCCATCATGCTGCACTCTCATCTACTGCGACAACATCAACGCCGTGCACCTCTCCACTAACCCCATTCAGCATCAGCACACGAAGCATGTGGAGATTGATCTTCATTTCGTCCGAGAGAAGATTGCCAAAGGTCAAGTTCGCGTCCTCCATATCTCGACGACATCGTAGTTCACCAACATCTTCACGAAGGGTCTCCTCTCCTCGGTGTTTAATGAGTTTCGGTCCAGTCTCAACATCTGCAGTGGCTGAGTTGTGACTCTAGGGCGGTGTTAGAGTATTGGGTTCTATAGTTCGTTGGGCCTCCTCATCCGACGACATCACAGTTCGTCGACATCTTCACGAAGGGTATTCCCTCCTCGGTGTTTAATGAGTTTCGCTCTAGTCTCAACATCTGTAGTGGCTGAGTTGTGACTGCGGGGGGTGTTAGAGTATTGGGTTCTATAGTCCGTTGGGCCTCCTCCTGCGTAAGGTAGGCCCAACCCATAGACCAGGCTTCTTGCCGCCCAAGGCAGCAGGGGCGCTGACGCCTAGGGTTCCTCCCTAGCCGCCGGCCACCCCTAGGGGTTCCTCCCGTATATATTGTAACCTTCTATGGCCTAATAGAATCATCCAATTCCGTAACTATCCCTCTCAGTAACAGTCGCAAACACCAGTCCGCTCGGGCAGTCTGAATTTTCACCAAGTAGTTCCCAACCTAGTGTCCAAGGCTGTAGGCCTCATATGCCAAGCTCGTAGTGCATTCGAGATTTTTGACAACTCGGATCGAAACCTTACTCAGTTTATCAAGATAAGGGTTTTTCACAAGTGTGACCAGTTCTTAGTGCCATGGCTGCGCGGCGTAGAGCCTGAGCTCGCCTGACTAGGCATTCGAAGACCTTGATCCTCCAGGGTTGTTGGTTACCGAGTCCCTCCGGATACTCAGATTTTTCTCAGATCGCAACAAGTTAACTGCTCTTTGGTCGCGCGACACATGACCTGACTATTCCCGCATGCGAAACTGTGCAATCTGAGGTTTTGAACGCTGATCGAGTCATGTGTCCCTCTCAGTTTATTTCGGACTAAGTGTCCGGACTGTAAGATGTTGCAGTCATTCACAACTGAGGCCAAGATGTTGTTTGTATAGAAATAAAACAATTGCAACATAAAATATATTTCATTTTATGAAACGCACGAGTACATAATACATCCCCCTGACTGAAGTGTTGGCCTCTTGGGCCAATGCAGCAGGCAATAAAAATATATAACAAAATTTTTAATTACATATAAAAGGGTCTTAACTGATCATCGTTCCAGAAATTTGGAACTTCGGAGCCATCCTCTCGCTGCAACCTATACGAACCAGGCCAAGTCACCTGGACCACTTCATAGGGGCCCTACCAAGTTGGCGAAAGCTTATGGTGGTCTTTAGTCGTCTGGATTTTTCGTAATACGAAATCTCCCACCTGAAAGCCGCGTGAACTTACATTCTACGCGTGGTATCGCCTCACGGCCTGTTGGTGTTTAGCCGACTAGATGGCTGCTGCTTCACATAGTTCCTCCAACTTGGTTAAGTCATCGACCCTAGAATCATCTAATCGTTCTTTATTGAAGTGTTGTACTCGGAAAGATTTGTGCTCCACCTCAGTAGGTAACATTGCCTCAGACATAAACCAGAGAAAACGGTGTGTGGCCCGTAGCACAACTCGGAGTAGTGCGGAGGGCCCACAAGACTAATAGCAATTCCTTAACCCACCTTCCTGCATAGGGTTTTAGTCTATCAAAGATTCTGGGCTCCAAGCCCTGTAGGATTATGCTATTTGAGCGTTCCACCTGACCATTGCTTTGCGGGTGTGACACTGAGGCATAGTTGACTTTAATGCCCGAGTCTGCACAAAAGTCCTTGAACTCCCTCACAGTAAACTAAGTCCCATTATCGGTGATAATGTTATTGGGGACACCAAACCTGCACACGATCTCTTTGATGAATTCAACTGCCTTCACCGCTATGATGGAGGCGGCAGGCTTCGCTTCAACCCATTTTGTGAATTTATCTTCTGTGACGAAGATGTGTGTGAATCCGCCCGTTGCTTTCTTAAAAGGACCTACCAAATCTAGCCCCAATGTGGAGAAATGCCAGGTAATGGGTATGGTTTGCAACTGATGAGATGGCATATGCTTCTGGAGGGCAAAAAATTGGCACCCTTCACACCATCGTACAATGGATTCGGCGTCGGACACGGCGGTGAGCCAAAAGAACCCCTGCCGATACGTCTTACCCGCGAGTGACTTTGCACCTGCGTGACTCCTGCAGACTCCTGCGTGAACGTCTTGCAAGATGATTTGTCCTTCTGGGGTTATGCATTTCATGTAGAGTGCCATTAGCGCCTCGCCGATATAGCTCATCATTGACCTGTGTGTATTGTCCTGCCCGTCGACGCAATTGTTCGCATTCGACCATGTCTTCTAGCAAGCTCCCTGTCCTGAGATATATCATGAACGGGGTACGCCAGTCTGAATGAATTTCCATGGCTTCAGGTGACTCGGTTACGCCGTCTGTGGAGGTGGAGTCTCCTGAGATGATTCGGTCGCCTTATTAGCCTTGGCTAAGGCTTTTGATATCGTTGGCTCATGGAGCTTCTGCAAAAAGACCCCTGTGGGAACTATAGCCCAACTGGAGCCGAGCTTGGCTAACTCATCTGCAACTTCGTTCTTTCCTCGCAAAATATGCAAGTACTCGAGACCATCGAAATTTTTCTCCAGTTTATGAAGCTCCTGACTATTGGACTATAGCATAAAAGGCTCCCTCGTCTCTTCCATATCACCTGGGTTTTATGGTTGGATTGGCAGAGCGGGGGGGGGGGTCATCTAGCATGGTACCAAAGCCGAGGTCTTGGGTTCAATTCCTCCTGGCCACGCAATTTTCCGCTGCGCGTATTTCACCCTCACTAGCGTCCGCTGGGCCTGCAGGAACGACCGCGCCTGAGCGGGAGCAGGCAGTGCCAACAGCCGTGGCTCGCACGCAAGAGGGGGAATGTTGGACTATAGCATAAGAGGTCCCCTCGCCTCTTCCATATCACCTGGGTTTTATGGTTGGACTGGCAGAGGGAGGGCCAACTAGCACTGACAGTATAACAGCATGTTATCGTCCAAACATGACCACTCCTTATTGGCCTGGTTGATGACAAGTATTGAGTCACCGAGAACCTTGAGTCGGCGGATGCCGAGTGCCGTGGCGATCCTTAAACCATGAAGTAGAGCTTCATACTCGGTTGCATTGTTAGATGATAAAAAATGCATTTGCAAGATATACTTAAAACTTTCCCCTTTGGGTGATGTTACCGGTATTCCTGCTCCTGCACCTTGAAGTTGTACGAACCCGTCGAAGTTGATGGTCCAATACTCCAACTCTTTTTCATTGGGAGGTGTTTGAATCTCTGTCCACTCGGCCACGAAGTTGCTTAGCGCTTGAGCCTTGATTGCTGTCCTTGGCTTGTAGACGATGTCATACTAGACAACTCAATGGCCCATTTGGCAATCTTGTCGGTTGCTTCCCTGTTGTTCAATATCTCGCCAAGAGTCGACGATGTGTGAACTTCGATCCGGTGCACCTAAAAGTAATGGGATAGCTTGCAAGCTGTGATTAGTAATGCATAAGCGAGCTTCATGATATGAAAATACCGAGACTTGGAGTCGCTCAACACTTCGCTGATAAAGTATACTGGGTACTGGATCTTGCGATTGGTATCCAACTCCTCCCTCTCGACGACGATAGCTATACTAACCACATTACTCGTAACCGATATGTAAAGTTGCAAGTTCGCGTGGGGTTCCAGGCCTACAAGAGTAGGTGGGGTGGTCAAATACTTTTTCAAGTCGTCGAAGGCCTCCTGTGCCTCCTGAGTCTACTGGAACTTGTCTTATTTTTTGAGGAGCTTAAAGAATAGGAGTCCCCTTAAGTCGAGTCGTGAGATGAATCTGCTCAGGGCAACCATACATCCCGTCAACTTCTGGACATCATGGAGGTTCTCGGGCAGCTTCATCTTGGTGATAGCCGACACCTTCTCTAGGTTAGGGTCAATACCACGTCGGGAGATCATATACCCGAGTAACTTTCCTGAGGGTACACCGAATGTACACTTCTCAGGATTTAGCTTTATTTTGAATTTCCTCAGGTTGTCGAAGGTCTGCTAGGTCAGAGATGAGTCTCTTTTCTTCCCGAGTTTTTACAACCACGTCGGCCACATATGCTTCCACGTTACACCCAAGCTGTGAGTATTGACACCATTGTATACCCCTTTGATAAGTTCCAGCCGCACTTTTAAGTCTGAAGGGCATAGTTATATAACAAAATGCACCGAACGGAGTGATGAAAGATGTATTGATCTAACCTTCTACCTTAAGGGGGATCTGGTGATACCCCGAGTAGCAATCGAGAAAACTTAAAAGGCTGCAACCGGCTGTGGAGTCCACAATTTGATCTATCCTGGGTAACCCGAAGGGATCTTTTTTACATGCCTTATTAAGATCAGTATAATCAACACACATTCTCCATTCTTTATTCTTTTTGGGTATAAGAACGAGATTGGCAAGCCAATCCGGGTAGTATACTTCTTTAATAAAGCCAACATCTAACAACCTAGCAATCTCTTTTTTATTACATCCTTCTTGTTTTGGGCGAAACGTCTAAGTCGTTGCTTGACAGGCTTGACTTGTGGGTCCAGATGGAGTTCGTGCTCAATCAATTCCCTAGGGATTCCCGGTATGTCAGCAGTCTTTCATGCAAAGATATCCATATTTTCTTGGAGGAATTTGATGAAAACGAGTTCCTATTTGGGATCCAAGGTATTGCCTATGTGAGCAACCTTGAAAGGTTCCTCCGTAGACAACGGTATCTGCTTGCTGAGTACGTCCTCCGGCTGGATGGATGTTTTGGAGGTCTTGGAGTTGGGCATGACCGGGTCCGGCGGGAGGGGGGGGGGCGGGGGACTCGGTCAAGGACTCTTTAAGCTCCCGGAGTTCTGCGAATGCTGTCAGTCTGTCAGCCATCTCGCAACTCTCCTTGTCGCAATCATAGGCTCGCTTGACGTCTCCCCTGAAGGAGATGACTCCACGCGGTCCTGGCATCTTTAGTACCAAATAGGCGTAATGTGGTATTGCCATGAACTTGGTGAGTGCTGGCCGTCCTAAGAAAGTGTTGTACGCAGTCTCAAAATTGGCCACCTCGAACTGTATATTTTCAGTTCGGAAGTTCTCCCAAGTCCCAAAAGTTACGGGGAGAGAGATATTGTTAGAATATATTGTATAGGGTTAGTGGGCCTGCACCACCTATTCTATAAAGGTGTTGCAGGCCCATTAGGGTTACAGGGGTGGTGCACCCCTGGTGCCGCCTCCCCTGTATGCCGCCTCCCCTGTAGCCGCCACCCCAGGGCCGCCTCCCCTGGAGCCAGCCCATTAGGGTTACAGGGGAGGCAGCCCATTAGGGTTTCAGGGGGTGCCGCCTCCCCTAGAGGCGCCTCCCCTAGCCGCCACCTTCCTAGCCGTCGGCCCTAGGGGGTCCCTCCCCCCTATATATTGTACCCCCCGTTGAGCAATACAGGCATCCAATTCCACTGCAATCCATCTCCTCTGACATGGTCCTGGCAGATGATGATAAACAGACTGGCAAGTAATTCGCCATGACGTACGAGTCCCCTCCGGCAGCTTCAATGGTGAGCTGATACACCTCGAGCCATTCGGCCGGATTGATGGACCCATCGTATTTCTCGATCCCCGATGGCTTGAAGTTAACTGGCCATCAGACCCGCTTCAAGTCTAGGGCATATGCCTTGACGCTTCCTGGGATGTTTCCCGCTTCCGATGACCGCTCCCGGTGAGGTTGGTCGTAGCAAGGACTATAGTAATCATAGTCCCTTTCATCGCACTATTCTTGCTCTTCACGCTCCCGATTTTAGCATCGGCTTTCAATTCGGTCATGTGCATCTCTGCCACGGATGACGTCGCGTAGGTCGCGGTTGTCTCTGATGCGTCCTCGACCGCGCTCCTCCTATGGAGTGATGCTGCTGGCCGAGTCCCCACGAAGGCTTTCCCAGTTGTCATCATCATGACCCCGGTCTCCGTCCTCCTGGTCATAGACTAGATCCGCTACTATTGCTGCGTCCAACATCGCCTAGAGCCGCTTGACATGCGCGTTGACCTCTTCATTATCCTTGGGGAGATGGGGGTGATTTGATCGACCAACATCCTTGAAGCCAAGGTGTTGTGGGCCGGCGTGCGGTCAACTTGCTCTCCCTGGTACTCGACTCGGCCGAATTCCTCACAGATCGATCATGATCTATGTCGGAGTCGATCTTGGTCAGTGTTGCGTCGTGAGTTGAACTTAGGATGGTGCCTCCTTGTAGGGGCTCCGTCCGGGTGCTCATCCACAAAGCCCCCCGAGTCATCCTGCAAGCCGTTGTGCCCCTTCCTCTTGTCGAGTTCCCGGCCCAATCACTCGGCACGGGCTATCTCTTCCTCAGCCTCCCGTTGGACTCGGAGGGTACCATCGTTATTATACTTTAGGATTCGAAAGATATAATTGTATACAATCCAACATGAAAAGCAGCATAGATTGTTATTATACTTTAGGATTCGAAAGGTCTATGCAGTACCAGGACAATTATATCTTAGCAAACTGAGTCTGCAGCATTTTTCACTTTCACACTTTTGATACTATGGATCAACATCAAGTGAATACTATTCATACTTGAGCCACTTATATCCTAACAAAAAACCGCATAGAACCAATCACAAAGGAGCAAAGCACAAGTCTAAAATAATAAAAGGTCACATGATGGCTAGCGCAGGACTATTCTATTAGTGTTTACTAATTGTCGCAAAAAAAGTGTCTACTACTTATGGGTTACAAGACACTCACCAAGCCAGTTGCATATGAGGTCATACTCTCCAGCATAAATCAACACTTTGATGTCGTTTTCAAGGAGCTCAGGAATTCCAACTTCAAGGTTCCTCATCCAATCTAAAAGCATGGCCTCATACACAGTTGGGCTGCATGAGACAAACTCTATGTCTCCAACTCCTAGGCTCTCTCTGACAGATTTCAGGTTGAGGAATTTCTCGAGATTAGAGAAATCATAGCACAAGCTTCCAACACATGGCTTCCTGATATCATAGTACTGCAGAAACAAGATGGGCACTCATTAGAAGATTCCAAAACATAGAGGCAGGAAAGAAAAAAAAAGGTATGTCTTCCGCCCTACATTTTTACTCCCGATAATTGTCCTGATGGAACTGAATATTGTATTGCAAACAAAGTATGCAGCAAGGCAAGATACAGTGCCAGAGGTACCTGCAAGAAAGGATGGCATTGAAGTTTCAGCAACAAATATGCAAAGATCTTAGTAATAGTAATAGCTGAGGAAACATTTGGCTGCTGATAGTTCAGCAAGGCTCGGAGGTAGTAATATGATAAGCAAGGCAGGAGGGCAGGACTTACCACAAAGCTTGACAGCAAATTCACATGTTGGAACTATTTTATCAATCCTGTTATATTGTGATTTTGTAATCAGTCCCATATCCAATGCGTAGTCAGAGTATGCCTTGTACTGTATCGCTGGATCTGTCAGACCATTGCCAATTGCAAAACCCTGAAATGGTATAAAGTTAGGATTGCACCATGGAAATAATAATGCCTTACAAAGGAAAACGTTATGTGGATGTTTCCATAAAGAAACAATCATCACCTTCAAATTAATGTGAATGCCCTCATTGTTCTTGTTTCCCTGGTACACACGACTTGCAAAGGCAGGAATGTAGTGGCCAGCATATGATTCCCCGGTTATGTAGAAATCATTTTCCGCAAATTCTGGGTGCTCAGTGAAAAAGGCCTGACAAAATCGCATAGTTAGATTGCAAGTAACCGAACTCTGGGTAAAACTACAACTTTGCAACCCGTTGCTATGCACATATGGCAATTCACCGTGTTAGGACCAGTACAGCTCGCACTAAAGTGCCTTGCCAAGACAAAATTCTACTCCACAAAAAAACAAAAGGGTGTTAGGTTACCTGCAAGAAGGCATATAGGTCATTGCTAATGGTGGCTTCATTGTGGCGGGTGTCACGGGAGTCGGAGCTGTAGCTAAACCCGGTTCCAGTAGGCTGGTCAACGTAGATCAGATTGGATGCCTGTAAAAGACAGCCTATATTACCCAGACAGGGAAGAGATGACACAATTTTTAGCAGCTAACTATATGCTCTAGCTGATCCAAGCAGCAGAGGGCCTTGAAAAGAAAAAAAACGTTACCGCTAGACTACGTGGAAGTGTAATATACCTTGTCCCAACCGAAGTCATTCCAGACGAGCGACAAGTTGTCGGCTATGTGGAAGGGCCCGTTCTCGTAGAAGAGCGCGAGCTCGCTGCTGCAGCCGGGCCCGCCGGTGAGCCAGATCACAACGGGGTCCTTCTCGTGCCCCCTCGACTGGAAGAAGAAGTAGAACATCCTGCAAAGCAAAGACGGCCCCCGAACGCCGGCGCGAGCGTGTCAACGAGGGATGCGCCGCACGGGGGCGGGGAAGAAAATGAAGAGGAAGGTCACCTGGCGTCGTGGGTGTTGGGAAGGCGATAGTACCCGGCGCGGTGGCCGAGGCCCTCCACCGACGGGTCAACGCCGCCGCCGGCGGCCATGGACGCGAGGCGGAGGGGGCGCTCGACGAGGGGACCCGCGGCATCTCCCGGTCCGGCGACGAGGCGGGAGGAGGCGTCGGTCGGGTGGAGGTTGAGGGCGCGGATGAGGTCGATGGCGTCGGAGCTGGGGGATCTCGGGGCCAGCTGTCGCGGCGCGGAGGAGGGCAGGCGCAGGAGGAAGTCGCCCGGCGAGGCGGCAGAAGCGAGGGAGGCAGCGGCGACGAGGAGGACAAGGCCGAGGATCACTCTCGGTCCCATGGCCGGTGAGGTGGGGTTGAGTGAGAGGAAGGGAAAGTGGGGCGACGACGAGCAGGGCAGAGCAGTGGGGTGGGGAAAGAAAGAGGACTTGTTGGAAGAGGCGGTTTGCACTAGCGGGCCCACGCATCAGAGAGGGAACAGCTGAGTGACCTCTCAACGAGATTCTTCTCTAATTAGACACGCCATTAGTTTTGTGACGAGAGTGCCAAACGCGTGCTGATCCAAGATTCCCGTTTCCACCAACTACCCCACCATCGTGGACTTTCTGTGGGGAGACATCCTTGTACGCCATTGAGCGTTCAGAATTTGATGTAAAAAAAAACTCAGGTAAAAAAAAACTCAGATGGGGAGGGTAAAGCAGTTCTCATCGATATTGTTTGGGACCGGTATTTAAGGTAACACAATCCATCAATAGCTTAAAAAGTCATGGAATCAACATGTCCCGGTCCAAAAAACTCTTAAACTCTGACCTCATATCACTACAACTGTCCACTCTACAACGGTCTAAACTGAAGGGTGACGCGTAGGAGACAGAACGTGAGAGCGGATGAGGCACAATGAGATTTTTTTTAATGAGGCCTAAAATTCATCTCACAAGAGGATCGAACCCGAGACCTGAGGTGCTATTCGAGAACCTCAACCATGTGTGCCGAGGACCTTTCGCAGAATTCGATGTAATTAACAATCATTTGGATATACCAAGATCAAAACTAATCGAGGCCAGAAGGTTAAAGAAAAATCTGGATTTGATTCGCATGCAGAGCTGTAAGATGCCACCAAAAGTGCAGAAACTTACAAGAAATTTTTTTGTAGATAATCAGGTAATAATAAAAGTCTTCCTCCTGACGAGATGATACTAAGAATCATCAAAACATCTAAAAGGGCACAAGAGGTTAGGATTAACAAGGAGCAAAGCTGCTTCATTCCAAGTACCGTAAAACCCAGCATGTCAGTGCGAAGCTGCTGTTCAGTAAGACACCAGACTGAAATACCGTGACAGTTACGATCCGCGCATCTTACCCCGAAACAAGAGGTTAGGAACGGAAGCTTATCAGCCGAGAAACTAGCGAGGCCGACCACAGGAACATAACTCCTGTGTGCCATAATTTCTGTCGTGCAAAATATGAGAGCTAAAGTCCGGGCAAACAATTATTCAGATCTTTATGCTGGAGGCATTAGGAGTTTCCTAGTACTTTCTTAGAAAGTGTAGCAGGGAAAAAGAAGTTTTGTTGGAATTGGGTTCCCTCAAAGGGGGTCTGATGGAGGCATTCTCACATTGCATTCCCTTTTTTTCTTTCCAAATTTCGAAAAGTTGACCAAAATTGACAAAACATCAACTCATGAATTACATCACTCACATATTACAGAAAGGATGTTACCCGGTTCCTCATTCCATTGGTAAACAATTGTAATTCATTTGACAGCATCAAATCTTTCAGTGAGAATAAGCAATAATGCTGACAGCCAATGACAAGATTTTCAGAGACTATACCAACCCTGTAGAACCTTTTACAATTTAACACTTTCCCATTTCTAATGTTGAGACTAATCTGTAGTTTCTTTGCTTCTTCAGGTGACTAACTTTTGGGAACAGGAAGGCCGTCACATTTTCCAACAGCAAGGAAAAAAGAAATTCACAGTTCAGCTAGTCATAGAGCCCTTCTTCATGCCATACATCGACCAAAAAGTCAACCATCTCCTACACAATTCTGCAAGTTAGAAGCTAAAAACATGAATAATTCACATAACAACAAAGTACTAGCTCAGGGAGATCTTACAGATAGTGGTATTGGTTGTGGAAAATGCTCACTTGTCGACAAGAGATCATCATATGTTGTGCACCAACTGAATCCAAGAAAATTAGTTAGGACATCAAGCTGATTTCTTACAAGTAAAGCTAGTAAGTCTACCCTGAATCAACAAGCTATCAAGCTATGATGAAACATAGTTACGTATATGATTTCTTTAGTGTAAACTAACTAGCTACATATTCTGATAGTTTCTTAGTATTCACCAGAACAAATACATCAAGCACTGATTATGTGACAGATTTCTGGATTCAGCAGGAAGCTAGCTAGGAAAGAACTAAAAATGCCTTTCTCCTATTTTTGCACCAAAAAACTAGAGTGAATCAATGCAGGTAGTAGTTGGATTCATTACAATGTTTTGTAGAATGATTAGAATAACTTGGAGCTAAAATGCTTTCAGAACTAGTAGTTGGGTTCATTACAATGTTTTGTAGAATGATTAGAATAACTTGGAGCTAAAATGCTTTCAGAACTAGTCAACTTAGCTTGTCCAAGCCAATGAGACCACTAAAGATTCCCAAACTCCGGATTTCGAGTTCTAATGATATTAAAAAAACTCGACCGGGGAGGGATTAGCCTCCCTCACCGACATTATCTTAAGAAGTCGCAAAACCAGAGATCCCAGTCGAGAAAACCCCCAAACTCTGGTCTCCCATCACTAACAGGTTGGTGTCAACTGTCCACTCTGCAACAGCCTCCAAGGCCGGAGGGTGGTGAACACGACACCGCAACCCGAGAGTGGGCAAGGCACAGCGAGAGGATTTTTTTAACCCAAGCCCAAAAATTCGCTTCCTCTGAAAATCGAACCCGGGACCTAAGAGGTGCTACTTGGAGTCCTCAACCATTGAGCTGAAGACCCTTTCGCGAGTTCTAATGATATTATGATTCAGGCAAATGAAATAGGACCAGAAACCTTATTACTGGCTCTCGAGGTTCTTTTTTGGAAACTTCTGCCTGATGACCAACCCATTGCCTTCTCA
>VSTD030001110.1:0-13799 GCA_008808055.3 Sporobolus alterniflorus
TGGGAAATGCTGTGAAAAACTATGTGGTGATCTCCTGGCCGTGCACCAAAGGAAGTGTACGTTGGGCAAAATGGAGATTTTTAGTCGGTTAGCTAGCGATAAAATCGCAAACCTGTGGGTAAAGTTGTGCAACCTCTGCAGAGTGTAAACTATCATGATAGCCATGCTCACGGTCATGAGCAACATGTTCCTTTCACATGATTAGTTGGGATATGATTGGGTTGGATCTGCCAAATTTTAGTCTAGCTGGTTTGGGTCGTGGCATACAGTGAAGAGTTCTTCGATCAAGACTTCTTTTAGGCGTGCTTTCCCCTGGTCATCTGCCTGAGGTGTGGTGTTTTGTTCCGCTGTGTAGACCTCTTGGTCTTGTTATAAGTTTTGTATTAAGATACGGTGTAATAAACACTGGTTATACTGTTTATTTCACTGTTTATCGCTTTTTGTGTGAAAATCGATCCTGGCACACATAAAGGAATGCATTCAGTTTTGGCCTTAAAATTGGGTGTGACATGTACCCTTGCCTGAACATGTTGGCCATAGTTTGCTGCAGCATCCCAAAAGTAGGAGCCAAAACCTCGATGGTGGATCGGCCGTGAAAGTGGTTCACTGGCTGGGCAGAGCAGTTATGCATCGAAGTGCTACCCGCCAATGGACCACTTATGTGTGGTTTGGTTTGAGTAAAACTAACAATGCAAGTAGAAGAAGAAGGATTAACTTTAGTAGTATCAAGTTTTTTCCCATCCTGTTCCTCTATCAACCTACGCACCAGTTCATCAGTACTCTTTGCTTACCTCTCTAACGCAAAATTGAACATAAATTTCATATCATTGCGAGAGGGCGATGGGTCAGGCCGTACCTCGGGTATTACCTCGGGCTTGTGGAAGATGATCGGTGTAGTATCCCGGAGAACAGTCCCTTGTCGTGTCACCTCACAATGGGAGAGGAAGAGCTCTCAAAGATCAGTGATGTAAGCTTTGAACACCTGTCGACCCTCCTCCATCATGGTGTCGAAGGTGGGTTTGAGGATGTTGCCCTTGTCGAGGTCGGATCCGTTGTTGCCGGAGTTTCCACCCTTCATGCTTGACGTGCTTGAAGTAGTCAATTCCCCAGCAGAGTCACCAAAATATATTGCCACATGAAACAAATAGGAACCAAAACCCTTGTTCAAAACTATAGAAACTAGACAGTCCAGTTTTAGGAATCGGACACTCCGGTTTTGTTGAGACCAGCGGCAGTCAGGGGCGCCGTCGGGCTACGATGAGGTGTGTCTCCACTAGCCAAGTGACGTCTAGACGATGGAGAGGCATGAACCACGACAACTTTGGAGGTTGAAGTGGCGGCTAGTAGATCTAATTGAAGAAAAAGAAAAGAAAGCTAGAAAACTAGGGCAAAAGTATGAAAATAATAGATTCGATTGATTATGTTTGCGTTGGATTACAATCGGCCATGACCTATACTTATATAGGCAACAGGACGTAGCTCTTTGAGTCAGATATGACTAAATCTTTCCTAAACTAACTAAATCTAAAACCCTACTCGGACTCTATTTGTTTTAGGAAAACTGGATACTCCAGTTTGGCAAACCAGATAGTCCAGTTTTTGTGGCTTCGGCTTCTTGCTTGATTTTCTTCTATCTTGGTCCCTTGATGCCTTTTAGTCCTGTTTCTTGCTTCAAAACACCTTGGATCAATAAATCTTTGAATTTTGCTCCATCCTTGGCTTTGATCTGAAACAACCAAAACTGAATTGTCCGGAATAGGAAACTTGATGGTCCAGTTTTTTCAGACTTGCCAAATTTGATCATCAACACCTTCCCGGGGGCCTTGCAACCCACCTAGAAAGATGGTCCAAGGCCACACCATTCTCTACAATGTGATGAGACATGACGATACTTGTCAGAAGGCCATGTTCCCTCACCTGTCAGCTACAGTACCTATGACGGTGCAAGGGGTAGCATAGACCCTCCACATCACCCCCACGAGGGGAAGCGTTGCAACCAAGCTAGCAGGCCAAGATGACGGCACCACAGAGAAGCCTCTCGGGATCCAGCCACGAAAGGATCTGGGCACAGATATGACCAAATCATCAGGTGGCCTCCCTCGAACCTTAAGACAATATTTCAGTTTGGGGCCCCACATGTCATGTAACCGAACGCGAGTTATAAGCGAATTACCATAGTTACAGGACCACAAGACCATCTATAAAAATGCCTTTACCCTTCAGGTAGCGACATGGAATCTTGACCCCCTTCATATGTGAACTATTCAAGCACTCAGCTCCTCTCTTTTTAACACCTAAGGCATCAGTAAACACCACTCAATGTAGGACTATTACCTTGTGAAGAGGGGCCTAAACCAGGATAAATCCCTTGTGTTCATTCACGAGACCAACTTGAAACTAAAAATGTGTGATCTTGTAGACCCTGTTATTTGCTGGTGCAGAAAACACTGATAGTTGGCACGCCAGGAAGGAGGATTTGTAGTGTGCTTTCCTTTGAACATTTCGATGGTTGACTCACAAAAACTTGTTGTCGACGCCAACAACAAGTACCAAACTGATGTTAGCTTCAACTTTGGTGAAACTATTCACATTAGGAGCCTGGACATCATTGCCAACTGCTTCAGTAGCCTTAGCCTTTCCACCAAAGGAAATGACTCAGGTGCCGTCTTCATGGGAATGGCTCACAGCGTGTCAACATTGATGCATACCATTCTCAAGGACTTCGACGATGAGGGCGACACACCCTCTAGCAGGGGGGGGGGGGGAGCTCCGACTTCCCCATCTCTCAAAAATGCTACATGGTGACACCGATTGTCCCCATCATGACCATGCCACCATCGGAGGGCACTCTGATGCCTCTGACTATCGTGACGGTCCCACTATAGACTACCGTACTGCAGCCAAACACCGGGCTCCCTCTTGAGCAACAATAAGCCTATGAGGAGGAGCAACAAGCATGAGCCCATGATCGGTAGGCCGACACTAAGTGCTGGGCTACGCAACGGTGAGGTGAACTCGCCGGTGAGCGAGGGCCATCGAGACCCACTTGACTGAAATGCACCACCTCAAGTTTGCGCTTGAGGTAGAGCAGGGCCTAATGGTTGACTTCACCATAGTTCGGGCTCAGGCCAGGGATGTCATCACCACCATCAACAAAGAGGGGATGCAACATCCTTCTTTTGCTAGGGCCAGCCAGATAGTGGCCGCAGCGGCCACGCTTCTGGACACTTTACCTGCACCCTTTGACGATGGGGTGGACAGGGTGTAGCACCAACTGAAAGACATCCTCGGCATCGCTACCGCACAACAAGTGAAAAGCTACCTCTAGCGTCGGGATGAGGTCTCGATCTTGAGCACGTGCTGCTCCAAGGTCGATCGGTAGAATGCTACCACAGAACCCCCCCGTGGTAGGGACAACTTCTTCACCAGCCCAGATTTTGTCCCATGTCCGACTGAGTCATTTGGACAGGCGTTCAAAACCCCATTCACGCCATTAGGCCCACCAGGTGGACGAGGACACACAGTCCAAGCACCATGCGTGGAACTTGCGCCAGGGTGGATGTGATGATCGGGAGGGACTCAGCCTCAGTCCCGAGGAACCGGGGCTAAAGGCATTCAAGAGCAATATGTTCATCATCTAATTCCTCCCCAGCTACCTAGCCGACTCAGCTTGGGCCTGGCTGGACCACCTCCCTAGAAACATGATTGATGGTTGGGAGGATCTCAAGGAGATCTTCACTAGCAACTTCCAAGGCACCTTCGTGTGACATGGCAACCCCTAGGACCTGAAGAGTTGCCGACAGAAGCCAGGTGAAACCCTCCGGGAATACACTCGGCACTTCTCCCAAAAGTGCCATGAGCTCCTGAAGATTGGTGACACCGATGTCCTCTTTGTATTCTGGTCTGGCACAACCTATTGGACCTTAGTGAATAAACTCGGCCATGATCAGCTAAAGATCACCAAGGAGCTACTTGGTATCACCACCGACACACTTCTGGCAAAAGAGGCGATCTGGTCGTGTTCGTTCTAGGCTATGGGAAAACAGTCCCCGATAGCAGTCGGGGGGGGGGGGCACCATCAAAAAGTCACCGGTAATGGCACTAAGAAAGGCACCAAAGGAGGTAAAAAGGGCAAAAGCGGCAACAATGATGGCGACAAGGAAGCGGACAACTCCGATGAGGAGTAAGTCACACAGCCGAACGAGCACTTTGAGAACCTTGTCGAAGTAGACTATTTGAACCATGCATACCCCATTAAACTCAAGCTCAAAGAGAGCACCATGATGAAAAAATTCATGGCCTCAGGGGCTCTCTCCAAGGGTAAGAAGCCCTAAGGAGACCCTGGCGGAAATGGCCCGCCACCTTTCCTCGGCCAGGAGGCGATCATGTCGATCTACGATGCACCCATCCCCCAACAATGCCGGCATCAGCACAAGCTTATGAGCTGGGATGTTGACGCTGTGAGGCCAGCTATCCTGATGTACCTTCGATGGTCTGAGTCCCCAATCACATTTGATCAGATGGATCACCCGGATTGCATCCTGAAGCTGAGAGGATCCCCCTCAGAGTTGATCCACTAGTCGGAATGACCCACCTCACTAAAGCCCTCATGGATGGAGGCAATGGCCTCAACCTCATGTACCTCAACACCTTTGAGGGGTCAAGACTTGGCCGACACCTACTCAAAACTAAGCCGCATCCATTCTATGGAGTTGTTCTAGTCAAGCACTCCATCCACCACGAGCAGATCAATTTGCCCATCACTTTCGGAGATGCAAGTAACTACCGCATTGAGACACTCGCCTTCAAGGTGGCCGAATTCCGTAGTCTATACCATGTCATATTGGGGCAGCCAAGTTACGCCAAGTTCATGGCCATCCCCAACTATGCCTACCCCAAGGTCAATATACCGGGGCCTACCAACATCATCATCATGGAGGCCATGGCCCAACGAGCGCTGGACTACGAGTAGAATAGCATCGAGCTAGCCGCTGCCATAGTTGTCATTGCTGACCTGAAGGAGTTGTGCCCAGACGCACATGCCTCTTCAGCCGACCCGGCCATGCCCTCCACGCCCGACACCTTCAAGGCTGTAGGGATGGCAAGGCCACCTGGGTTGATGCTAAGGACCCGACCAGGACTGCCATGGTTGGGGCCGGCTTCACCCCCAAGTGGGAAGGTGAGCTTGTTGACTTCCTCCAGCACAACAAAAGACATTTTTGCGTGGAGACCGACGAACATGCCAGGCGTTTCCTGGGAGCTCGTTGAGGCCCAGACCCCCGGCGCTGCGTGACTAACCGAAGTTCTGGGTCCCCAACTCGCTGTGGTTAGGGACCCACATGAGGACACATCAAGCAAAGCGGGAACCACTCCTGACCTGAATCCTTGCACTGCTAAGGATTGGGAGTGGTCTTAGGAACACAGAGATATTGTGAACCACGGGTTTCTAATATATATATATATACAAAAGAAGAAGAAGGCCACATATGTGGTAGTCGATTAGCGTCTAATCCTAGGGACTAGCGTCGAAGGCATGTGGCTCTCACAGTACCTGGGGTATCTCCTGGATAGGAGGGAGCCCGAGGTCCACAAGGACCTTGGATGCCTCTCTGACTAGTGCCACCAGCTTCTCACCCTCAGTGCCACACTCTTCCTCGACCCCAACCATACACTCACGTAGCTTCTCCAGCTCTGCTAGCAATTCCCATCCTCTGCCATTTTTGCCTCTTGCACTTTCAGATCCTTTTTATGTAAGGGAACAAGGATCTGGTGCTCCTCCAATATCCTACTGAAGTTGAGGGAGTGCTTTGTGTAGGAGATGATGGTGCGTGACTTGGTGAGGTAGTCCTGCTAGACTACCTCGGTCTTGGTGCGTGCCCACATAATGATGGCCTCTTCCCTGGTGTTTAGCTCCTCCGCTTGGGCGAAGAGTTGCTCTTGTAGCTCCTCCATCACCACCGATGTCACCGCCATGGCTGGAGGAGGAGAGGGCCTACACAAACCAAGGAGGGATGATCAGCATCACAACAAGAAGCATGTCCAACAACCATCGATGTCGGCCAGAGTCCTACCTGTTCATTGCTGAGACCTAGTGGGAGCAAGCTACCATCCTCATCCACTGAGGTGGTGATGACCAGTCAGTGTGACTGGAGTCCTTGCTCCAGGGAAGGGGACCGCCGCTCTGACTCACTGAAGATTGCAAAGGAACGGTAAGGGGTCCAACACCCCGTACCCTACTACTTATACCATGGGTTATCGAAGCAACGTAATGCAATAGCCATTTGTGATCCGTGCCCGAGATCGTGCGCGACGTGCCAAGCATCACGGGCTGTTCACCACTCCAGTTGCTTGGTGCTCCACTCACTACCAATGGGGACCAGGCCCACAAGTCTGTTGTGTAGGCCCATCCGACGTGGTTGTGATATGAAGAAGCTGAACCGGTGCGCCCACAACTCCATGATGTGGGGAGTTTCTGAGAATAGCGTGCACCACTCCTCAGTGGCGTGTCGTCATTCCCACACATGGAGTGGTGCCCTATAGCTAAGGCACACAGTCTCCACCTTCAAGAACAAAACAGAGTGCACAACACTTGATCTCCAACATGACAGTTCCAAGAAATCAATGGCGCAATTTTTCCCAACGCATGGAACATAGAGCAGCTAAGAAAATTCTATCCCTAGTTTCCCTTTCATGTACCGCTTTTTGTCTCTATAAAATTTCTCATGAACCAAGTGCCACGACACAGCCAGATAAACCTGACTGTATCCTGACACTCAGGGGCTACCCAGACTATGATTTCTTAGTCAAAATTCACCTTGCATCGTCAAAAGTTCTGCACTCTTTTCAAAAGTTTAGAAGTCCGCAATGATTACATGCCAAGAACCACTAAAGTTCTCAAGGCTGCAATGTTCGGCATGACTGACAAGCATGAAAAAAGTGAACAAGAGATGATCATGTTGGGATTCAGAAGCAATAATTCGTCCGAGCACCATAGCTACAAGAGAATAAAAAAGAAAAATAAAGAAGACAAAACTACTACTCCTCCTCCTCTCCCATATCATCTGGAGAGCCACGTGCAATCGATGGAGGGATGAACACCGTCAGTGATTTTGAGGCCTGGCATGTCTGGGTCCAAAGGGCATCCACCTAATCTTTAGTTAGGTCCGCGTTACACCTGCACCCAAGCAACTCTATCTCAGGGAATTGCGACACAGTGGCAGCCAACACCGACCGGTCCCCTAGTGAACCCCAGTGGCAGTCGTGGTGTCGATGCGATCCATGATCAACTCCACATCCAAGGATAGTGATGTTGGCAAGGAAGATGTCCTGAGAGGTCCTGGCAACACCAGGTCCGGAACCTAGGCGTCAGAGCTCCATAGGTCCTCTAGTTCGGTGTCCTCCTCCCGGCATTCCACCTGCTCTACCCAAAGCCGCTCCTTCAAGCGATCGTCCAATCAGACACGGCCAAAAGGCAACCCCAAGATCTTGTCATAGATCCTCATGCTAGAGTTCTCGAGGCATGAGCGCCGCTCCGCCTGCTCCCAAAACTCGGCAAGCATCTCATCCACAGCCTCCACCCGGAAGGCTTCACTGGGTGAGTGCGTGAGCACGAATTGCATGATGGAGAACACCACCAGCTGATGTGAGGTGAGCTGCCCGACCATCTCGGTATAGCGGACAGAGGGCAAACTATTGTGAGGCACAACTGGTACACCCTAGTTTCCTGAAGGGTGAGCTGTTAGACAAAGTCCTGGCACTACTCTTGGCATCTTGTCGGACCAGCCCTAGATGTTCGCCTCGGCCATGCCCCAGGCCTGGCGCGCACCATTAAAGCTCAACCTCCAGAAGGGCAACCTTTTGAGCAAACTTGTTGGCCTCCCCACTCACAAAGTCCAAAGAGGCAGTGCTCTTTGCCTCCTCCTTTAACACCCTTTCATGGGCCTCCCTCTCAGCTAGGTTGGCCCGGGCCTCCATCTCCTTGATCGAGGCCTCGACACTCTCCCTCGCCACATCGTCCTCCTAGACAGAGGCCATTACAGCACGTACGATGGCCTCTGACACCCGAATCACCTCCTCCTACAACTTGGGTGCATTAGCTGTGTCTCAGGCCCAATGCTACAAAAAACCAAAGGGAAAGGGTTGTCAGGGAACCCAGAGGGAACTAGAGAAACTCATGTAAACCTTTTTCTTTTCATTAAACTAACTCGGATTGGGTGCAGGATGTCCCGACCAACCATTGCCATCGCCTCCCGTATTAGCTTGTCTGTAGCTACAACCCGCAAACACACTAACTCCACGTTGCCTTCCACCAGCCTCCAGCTAACAAGTGGGCATGGCGCACCAGTTTGGCAACCCCTAGATCCACAATGCCCAAGGACTTGGCGGTTGGTATTACTTCACATGGGTTGTGCCCCCTTGTAGGATTGGACCGGGGCTATGCACCACCAAGTCCAAGCAAGTGACCCCAGAGGCATGGGGGCTAAAGCATCACCTCTTATCGTGTCATCCAGTCGGGTCACTACCACGTTTGCATGAGCATAGTTACCACCCAGCGTTGTGTCAATGGCGACCACCTCCGCCTGAATGGGCACGTCCTATGGAAGGATGTCGTTGCTCTCCTCCTGCACCAGTGCCTCCTAAGCCATGTCCTCCTTCAGCGTCTCCTACACCGTCGTCTCCTGCACTAGTCCCTCTTGCACTGGCCCCTCCTTTGGTGTCTCCAGCGTTGGCTCCTCTAGATTAACAACTGTTGGTGGCGGAGATCTTCGGGGAACCTCAATAAGGTCTCCCGCACTCATAAACGATGGCTCCATTGAAATCAGGTGTGGGGGAGACGTCGGGTGTGTAGCTGACCGATGAACGATCAGAGCACCCGAGGTATGACTCCTATTATCCAAAAATCACACTTTGAGTTTAGGAACGAAGATAGGAGAAGCAAAAAGCACATGAGGGACAGGTGGCTCCAAACGCATACTGGGAGAACACCCCTAGGACGCACCAAAATGGGCCTTCTTGGGTGGTGGCTCCATCCCCCCAGGACTCGATGAGGACATCCTCGCTGTCATGGTCATGGTGGCCACGGAACCTGACATCTAAATTCAAGAGCAACAGCATGTTGTCCCAGGCACTCAAAATGGGCCTTCTAAATTCAGTCAATTCTATTAACGCAGACAAAATGTTGTCCCCCTTTGAGTCAGATGTTACCAACATGGGGTGGGGCTACTGAGGCAAGCTGACCAATGACCAGGTCCCTGTCCAATTTCATTTTGGTTGGTGCTCACTGATTGTAATCCCCACCCGCCGACCAGCGATGTCGCTGAATGGGGGAGGGGTTACACATGGTGAAGACAGGAGAGGTGGAGTTACCTCCCCCCCTCTTCCTCCTCATCTGAAGAATCTTATTCGGTGGGAGTTTCCCCTCTCCGCTCTTTCAACGCCCGACAGGTAGCACTCTGGGCTTTCTTTCTCTATTTCCGTGCCCACATTGCTTCGTTGCGGGCGCGGTTCACCTCCCACTTTGATGCACCCTGAGGCAAGCTAATTCCCCACGATGCACAACGGGCAACCCCCAAGACCTTGCACAAGGTTGCTAGCGCCATGAGAAGATGAAATCACACAAGCTGCCAAAATAGATCCAAAGAAACTAACACTAGTGCCGGCAACTCCTCTCAAGGGGACAGGGCTGGCCCTAGGATTCAAAATTGGCTCCCATCATCCAGGATCATGTGGATTCGGGTGCTTATCTCCGTCTCTCCCAAGTCCTCTGAGAAAGAGCGATCGAGACAACTTGACACCGGGTACAACCACATCTTGGTCACCCACCATCGGAGCAGCTGAATCCGGTGACCAAAAATGTCCATAAGAGGTGCGTGCCAATTAGCCCCTCCCGTTGTAACTGCTAGAGAACTTTGTGCAAGGGATGCAACTTCCCAAGGTCCTTCTTGGCCACCCGTACCCCCAATTAGGCTAGGAAATGGGGCGTTTACAGGTGAACATGGGGAGTGTCATATCAACGTCATTCCTAAGGTAGAACTAAGGGTGTTTACACCCTTTCATCGATTTGGGCATGAGGATGTCGAAATAAGGATCGACGCCGTGCCCAGACTTGACATGGATAACCACGCCCCTCGAAATTGTCAGTTCCTCAAAATTGTTAGGATCCCCAAAGGGGTCAGATTGTGCAGCTCCAGGAGATAGTGCTACAGCAGCGAGAGGAGGGATCAGTGTGATAGCACACCGAATCCTCGCTCGTAAAATGCCACAAAGAACACAATGTATCCCTCCACTAGCACGGGGCACTTGGGGTCCTCGGGCATGTGGTAGGTCACAAGCTCTGCTACCATCATGAACCCTTGGCTCACGAGGCTCTATAGGTGCTCCTACGTGACCTTGGATGAGAAAACAATGACTGATTGTTCAAGAGAGAGAGAGAGGAAAGAGCTGATATGCATCCCATCACTGCCTGACATAGTGACTCCACCACGAGAACACACATAAATGCCATGATTACTCTGAAAACAGATAAGCTCAACCAAGGAGGGATGAGTTCTCCACAAGACATCTGGTCCACACGGGACCCGAATGGTCAACACCAAAATGGATCACCCTTCCCGAGAGCCATGCACCCACTTGGAAGGGCAGTTCAAGGCTACGCCAGCCTGTATAGTGCAACGGGATGGGACAACACCTGTCAGAAGGCCATATTCCCTCGCCTGTCAGCTATAGTTCATAGGACGGTGCAGGGGAAGCATAGCCCCTCCACATCACCCCCACAAGGGCAAGTGTGGCAACCAAGCTAGCAGGCCAAGATGGTGACACCATAGAGAAGCCTCCTGGGCTCCAGCCACAGAAGGATTGGGGCACAAAGAGGACCACATCGCTGGGCGGCCTCCCTTAGACTTGAAGACGATATTTTAGCTTGGGCCCCACTTGTCATGTAACCGAGCCCGAGTTATATGGGAACTTTACCATAGTTAGGGGACCCCAGGACCGCCTATAAAAATGCCCCTACCCTTCAGGTACCGGCACGGGATCCAGACCCCTTTTATATGCGAACTATTCGATCACTCAGGTCCTCTCTTCATAACACCTAAGGAATCAAGAAATACCATTGGACATAGGGATATTACCTCGCTAAGAAGGGCTTGAACCAGGATAAATTGAATGTGTTTGTTCATGAAGCCAACTCAAAACTGGAAACACGTGATTTTGTAGACCCTGTTATTTGCTAGTGCAGAAAACACCAACAAAGCTGTAAGACCCCTTTTCACCCAATGATGAAGAAAGTTGTAGGGATGATTTTGCTGCCATCATCTAGCTCCACGTTCAAGACTCCTTTTGCTATACATGTGTTGCCCTCAAAGTCTTTTAAGATAATTTTTGTCTTAATCAAATCTTTGGAGCCCTTACCAAGAACATGGCTATTAGCATTACGTTGATTTAAAAATTCTTCAAAACATATGTAAGTGGGATCTTATTTTGTTCATCTCATCGCGTAGAACACAACAGTGAAAATGGAATTTAAAAGGGATATCATATGAGTTGGATTAATCATTTTAAAGTTTTGTATTATGTAGTGGTGATGTGGCGATGATTAGGCTGCTCCGGCGGATAGCTTGCATGCACAGAGAATTGAGTCAGCTGGTTTAGTTTATATAGTTATAGTAGATTCGTTTATATAGTTATAGTAGATACCAAGGATGGAGGTCGTTCCTCCATCAGACATGTTTTTTAAAGGTAAGATCTTAAATAAAACAAAAAATAGACATGGAATATTTATACAAGAAACAAGTTAATAACCCCGTGCATTGTTGTGGGCTTTTCAGTTAACTGAGAAAAGTCAAATATAAGCACAAATGATAGATAATTCTTTTTGATAGAAAATATCATCATCAATAATCTCATGCTATATCCATTGAAAAATGTCAATATAATATTCCTTGAATTTTTAGAATTTTTTTCAATTAAGAAATGTGACATGGCATGAGGTGATGTGGCATGCCTGCATGTTGAGAGATTAATAACCATTAGTGGGTTATAATAATTTTTTAAATTATTTAGAATTATTTTTCAATAAAGAAAGATGATATGCAATGCTTGCATGTTGAGAGAATTCATCATTAATTGCACTTAGTGGGTACTTATTATATAGTTATATATTATATATATTGAATTTTTAGAATTATTTTTCAATGGTGAAATGTGATATAGCATGCTTGCATGTTGAGATAATTCAACATTAATTGAACTTAGTGGGTACTTCTTATATATAGTTACGAGTACCAATGCACGTGCGACACGCACGTACGTGCAAAAATATTGTAAGATAATTTTGCAAGATTTGAAATACATTATTAATAAATAAAGGAAATGTATTATTCGATAATTCATGAAACATAAATGTATCATGCATAGGTCGTGTCTGATATCATCGAGTAGAATACATTAAAAATTATGTATATCTCAAGATAACATGTAGTCCATGAGGTATGTTATCGTGACTTTTGTTCCCACAAAAATTGAGAATGTTCCACATAAGCCATGACCTCATTGCGTGGTCATCCTACAAAGTGAAAGAAGAATCTTAAATCAAAATTCAAACTCCAACTTTATACAATTGCAGTATCTTAAACAGAATACTTATGGTAACAGGAAGGTTAAACCTTCTATATTTGTTTCTGACCCATAATATCAAAAGTTGCAGTGCAATAAAACCAGATAATTCTCTATTAGGAAAGAATGATTAGCTTGAACTAAATTTAAGTAAACCTAAACATGATTGTTTGTAAGGGAATATGGTTGTCTCATTTATCTCCAACCAGAAGGAACATTATCTGTGATGCAATGATAGCAGTGCTTCACTTCATAATTGGGATGTTTAAGTCTCACAACTTTTATTATATTTTCTTCTATTTGCTTAATGTCTGTACCCAGCAGACCGGGTACTAGTTGAAGTCTCACAGCTTCAAATCAAGACAAAGAGCGGGGCATGCAACCACATGCCACCACATGTCCTGCAGCACTGGATCCTGCCTCCCAGTCGAGGTGGGCTCTGGGGCTGTCACGTGTCTACCTGCTATGGAACCCACCTCCCTAATAGGGAGGGCTCCGGTGCTGCCACATGTACCGTGGCTCCAGACCCACTGGGAGGGCTGTGGAGTGCCACGTATCCCATAGCTCCGAATCCCTCCTTCCTGCTGGGAGTTCTTCGGGCTGCCACGCGTCCTACGGTTCCATGTGGGCCGCGGGCCACAAGCAAAAAGAAAAGGCTAGTAGGTCTGCCTGTGTGGCAAGGCCCGCCTATTCCCAACACATGCACACACGTTTCCAAGGTGCCTGACGTGAGCATATAAGATTTGTGGGTCGGCAGCGTAGTCCATGCCTATAAGACGTGTGGACATGCGGCTACAGTGCGGTGTTGGCCCTATTGACCACTTGTCTCTCACGCACTACAGTGCTAGGTGATCCGACAGCATGGCACCATGCTGCAGACTGAGCGTGATGTAGTGGGATGACAAGACAGGGTGAGCACCATGCCGTTGAAGACACCATTTGCTACTTCTAGCTGGTAGTGCCCTACTATATAGGGATCCAAGCACCCTGGGGCCACCTGTCGGGCTCTGGGTCACAGTGTAACTACCCGACCTTGAGTTATAAAAGGCCAGACAGATGGCAGCAAAAATGAAGTTCAACTCAGCCTTAAACAACACACACACACACAACAATACTGTCATACCCCAATTTTGAGAAGACAAAACTGAAGCTTACGTATGTGTGCCCAGGATGTTCAAATCACACAT
>VSTD030001111.1:0-13798 GCA_008808055.3 Sporobolus alterniflorus
ACCAAAACCATCCCATTCCCATCCAAACCATACCATCTAGTCAAAAGAGGATCCTAGACCGCTTGTAACCGTAAGCATGACCGTCATGACAGTTGTACACTTTGCAAAGGTAGGCGCCCTATACCCATGAGTAGTGATTTCATCTCTAGCTAAGCGACTAGAGAAATCTCCTTTTTGCCATTCTTATACTTCCTTTGGTGCATGGCCCAGAGATCACTACATGCCGTTACAAAGGTTTACTATGGGTCATATGCGAGGCTTAGCTAAGGTAGTCGCAATACGATAGCAATGCTAAGGTTTCTCATGGCAGGCCTGGATGAGTAACTATGCCAACATCGGTACCATGACCACTCTTGCACCGTGTGAGCCTAGGCGAGTAACTACACTGATTTCCCACTCATCTGAGCAAGGCAAACTTCCCACAACATCCCTAATTAGTAAGCAAGCCGTTCCATACTAGACACATGGTGGCACCTGTTGTCCTGGGGTGTCTACTCCTATGACTCGGTCCTTAGCAGATTCGAGGATGACAAACCGCATCACCTGATAGATTCCAACTGTCTCCACCATTCCAAACCTTGCTCAAACCACAGCATCGAACATCACCACAGTCACCTCACATCACGACAGATGGAAGACCAACACTCTCAACACTCCACACAAGTCAAACTCAACATCATAAAGATGAAAAGACTTGTACGATGACTCAAGACTGCAAGACTAAGCATTACTACTAACCATAATAACCCAATCCTAAAGTGTGAAAGCTTAGGTAACCAATTAATGCATGCGGCTTGTGAATACTAGAGAGAGAAAGCATATTGGAACAAAATGGTCAAGGTTCACTTGCCTTGCTCTCCTGCTGGCTGCTGCTCAAAGTCTTGGAAGTCAAGTTCCTGAAGATTCCCAAAGTCGTTGGCGCCTAACGATAGTGACAAGAAACAAGCAATTGCAAACAAATAAATAAACAGTATACCAAACAGTACCTAAATTCTGATCAAACAGTACCAAAAGATGCTACTCGTCGCTACAAACGCGTGAGCGAAAGAATCAACTAAATCGGATTTACGGTTAAGAAGTTATAAATGTTTTAAGTTAATAGGTTAAATAGGAAATAAAATACACCGAATTAATTATGAAAATGACCTAATTGTAAATATAAATTTTTTCACAGGGACCTATATGTAAAATTTTAGAGACAAACATAATTTTGAATGAGTTCAAGGGTGTTTTTACAAAATTACCAGGGCCGACGAATTTTCAGAATTGTTTTCTATTGAAAAATCAGTGGAATAGGTCCACGGCGCGGTGAACCGAGTCCACGGCGGCCGGTCCATGAGTCCACAGACTCGAGAGCCACCAGTTCTCAGATTTTCAGCCATGATTTAAAACGCGAATTGGTATTTCACGTTCTAATCTCGGTCATCGGTTGACACGTGGACGGCGGCAAGCGCTTCTTCTCTCTCGGGTCACTCGGCCGAGACGGAGCTCAGGAGGCGCCATGGCCGGTGGCTCGGGCGAGCTTAAGCGCTAGCTATGGTGCACGAAATGTGATGAGGTTTGGCCCTACATGATCTAGAAGACAAGGGGAACCTGTTTTGCAAACTTACAGCGAAGGAAACGTTCGAGGGAGAGCGAGCGACGGCGGCGCGGTTTGGTCGGTGCTTGGCGACGGTGAGGATGGCCTCCGACGGTGCTTCAGCTTCAAGGGCGTGCGTTGAAGCTTCCTTGTGCTCCCTTCTAGCTTCTTGTCCGGCCAATTGCTCCGAACGGTGGTGGAAAACTCGAATTTGGTGGCTTCCTAGGGTTCGGCGGGTTCTTGACTTGCAGATAAAAATCCACACCACGGGGTGCGCTATTTATAGGGGTTTTTTGATAGAATCGTAGAGAGCAAGTATTCTAGTGATTTTCTAGTTCAAATATGACTCTATCTCGCCATGATTTGGAAGGAATCGTAAAGGGGGCGAATTCTATCGGTTTGCACCAGAATCGGCTTGACCTCGGGTTAACTGGGTTAACCGGGTTAAGACGAAAACCTTATCCAGGAGCTATCGAGTTGGCCGGGTTAGGTCGGGTCCGGGTCAGGTAACCGAGTTAAGGCTTTTTCCTTATCCGAGAGTGATCAGGTTAGCCAGGTTAGCATGGGTTAAGCTTGGGTAAGGCAAAAACTTCACATCGGACAGGTTTTAGCCTTACCCCTCAATCTGGGCTGGGCTAGCTGGGTTAACCAGTTTAGGTCAGCTAGGTCGGGTTAGGTCGGGTTATGCCTTTACCCCTTAACCCGAATAGGGTTAACTTTCCATTTTTGAAATCTTTTATAAATTCAATCCATTTTGATTCAAATTCAAATTTAAACTATGAACGACTTCTGCTCGCAAAACAATACACGGGAGCACTTCATCACACAATGAAAATTATGCCATGGCATGAAATGCAACAAATAATTATTTATTTGCATACTTGATTTTTTTCCTTGAGTTTAGTTCCTAGCGAAAATAAGGGTGTTACAATCACCCGATCCGCCCCGAGCTATGGACCCGTGGTTGAGCCGGATTTTAGTCTTAATCGTAACGAATGTATTTTAGTCTTAATCGTAACGAACAGAGAGTTTATCCCCTTTTTGAATCCGACCAAGAATCCTTGTGGGATAAGCCAAAATCAAAACTAAATAGGTTGAGGAGACCTTGCTTAGCACGACAATGATCTTCCCCTATATAAACTTCCCCCGGTGACACCTTTTGGCCATCAAAAACTTGCCAGTGCTCGTGTCGTAAGTCGTTGCCATCGCCGAGCCGCTTCAAGCCTTCCCACGATGAACCAACCGTCGGAGTGGATTCCCCAAGCCGCGTCGCCGCCATAGGACCAAAAGATAGTGTCGGAGGACCCCGGAGTCGAGATTGCGCCGCCGCCAAAGTTTGAGCAAGGATCCCCACCGTCGAGCACTATCATCCGGTGATCATCGCAGCCTGTGGTACCCCTAGGTGAGTTCGATGCCTCGTGCTGCCCGTATAGGAGCTAACTGCATCAAGAGAGACCCATCGAATTGCCGTTTTCGCCCACCTCTGATGAGCAGCTGCCGTGGCCAATGCGTGCCACTGCCGTTGCGCCACCCCAGGCCGGTGAGCCACCTGAGCTATCTGCCTTAGAACCAGCGGCCGAGATTAAAAGAAAACTTACCTCTTCACGTTTTAATCTTGTGCGTCCATTTTGGATTGAATGACCTGGGTTTAATGAACCCGTGGACCACGCCTGTGGACAACCATGGACCTGGTCTAGGAGCTCATGAACCTATTCCGCCACCTTCTCCTTTAGAAAATTAATTCTGAAATTTTGGAAAACCTCAGGACCTTGTACTTTTGCAGAAAAGCCCCTTGATTTTATTTTAATTATGTTTTAGTGCCTTGAATTTTGCAAAAACTACCTTAACTTTTCCAAAATTATATTTTCACCCCTATATTTTTTCATTTAGGTCCCTATGTAACCTTTTATAATTACAATTAGGTCCCTGCCTTATTTAATCTTAAATATTTTTAGATCTGCTAAATTTAAACCCTCATAACTTTTTAGTCGTAGCTTTGATTCAAGCATTTTTTACGCTCATGCGTTCATAGCGTCGAGTAAAATATTTTAGTATGGTTTGCTTAGGCTTTAGGTACTGTTTGAGGTATAGTTTTATTGATTGTTTCCGATCGCTATTACTGGATGCTGTTGATTTCGAGAACCTTCAGGACCTTGAAGACCAGGACTTTGAGCAGCAAGTGGGAGAATAAGGCAAGTGATCCTTGAACATCTTAAACTATGCTCTTTCTATCTCTAGATTACACATTTGCCTTCATGCATTAATTTGAATATGTATTACCTTTCCGCATTTTACATTGATACCTTTAGGATTGGATTATTGTCTGGGTAGATTTGCTTAGCCCTGTAGTCATGAGTTGTCATAAGTGTCTTCCATCTTTTATGATGTTGAGTTTGGCTTGTGGTTTTGTGTGAGAGTTTTGGTCTTCCATCCATCGTGATGTGAGTTGACCGTGGTAGGTTCAATGCTGTGGTTTGAGCAAGGTTTGGTTCGTTGGAGATAGTTAAGTCCTTCAGGGGATGTGGTTAGTCTTACTCGAACCTGCTAAGCACCGATTCTTACGAGTAGGACCCCCCCCATAGAACAATAGGTGTCATCACGTGTCTGGTATGGAATGACTTGCTTACTAATTAGGAATACTATAGGTAGTGTGTCTTGCTCGGTTGCGTGGGGAATGGCGCATGAAGCGACCAGGGATCCACAAGGTGCAAGATTGGCCCGAGGTTAGGGGAAACCTTAGCACTACAAGTGGGGCCTGAGGTTAGGGGAAACTGTAGGAAATCATGACATTCTCCTGTAGTAGAGCTTTGTATTGTCATGTAGTGATATCCTGGCCTCACACCATGACAGTGTGCTTGTGCTTTAGCGGGCATGGCGGCAAGGAGGTTCTCTAGTCGCTTGATCAGTGATGAAATCACTACATATGGGTACATGGTGCCAACCTTTGCAAAGTGTACAACTATCATGATAGCCGTGCTTGCAGTTACAAGCGGTTTAGGATACTCTCAAGATTAGATGCTTTGGTATGTAATTGTTTGATATTGTTTTTGGTGTAGCCTGTGTAGAGCCGTGTGATCCTTAGCATCCCCTTTTTGGATCATACTTTGTGGTAATTCTATTCAACTTAATTGGGTAGTTGCAGCCTTCAACTTTCACATAGTAAATAGGTGCTAATAACTTATGAGTCAAGTGTAGGTGCTTTCTCTTTATAGCCTTACTACAATTTTATCCTTGTTATTTTGTTCTGCATATCACTTATTTTCCTGCAGCTGATGAGTACCAACTATAAGTGTACTCATCCTTGCTATTTCCCCTACTACTCAAAACCTGTTGCTCAGAAGCTGGAGAAGATGTGGAATTCTTCGACGAGGAGTTCTAGGCTTGCGCTACCCTGGTTGCTTATTCCTATGGATTATGGAGCCTTCCACTATTTTGCTTTTGTGAAGGTCGTTTAGTCTTTTGTAAGACAATATTTGTGTAATAATAAATACTTTGTTGTGACAATTGGCATTACTATGAACACTTATGTCCGTATGTGTTGAAATATTGTTCCTGGGCACACATGCGATGAGTATTCAGTTTTGGTCTTAAAACTAGGTATGACAGAAGTGGTACTAGAGCCATGTCAACTGTAAGAACGCTAGTCTAGTTAGAAGAGTCATTTCCTTAGTCTTATTTTGAGTATTTGCAAAAATATTTTCTTCTACCTATTTCTCATCTTTGCTTTCCGATTTATAACTCTGATTTTAAACAATTTTTTACTCTTCTTCTCTTTCTCTTTCCTAGATGACTTGGAGACTCATAGCTCACAAGCACGTACGCATGCCGCTGTGCCGGAATCAAGAACTGAGAGAGTCATATAGCGATAGACAACCTATTGGATACTTCTTGAGGACGCTACAGAGGTTGCTATGATTGCTTGGATATGGCGAGCCGCTGCTCTTCATCGGAACACCGAGCTTGCTACAAGGAACCATGTACCTCTAGAATGTAAGGGTGGTGCTGTATGAGAAGTCAACTACTGATCACATCCACCACACCTGCCAAGTACTTGAAGCTACTGTCCTGAGGTTGGCATTCAAAGCCGGGATATGAGATGCTACCTGCTAAGCCTTGGCCACGCTACACCATGAGGAGGATGATCAGATAGAGTACTCCTAGTATCGACACTTCCAGAGTCAAGCACGTGAAGCAGCTGATGCCGTGGTACTGCCTACCAGAGATCGCAATCATGTGGGATGTCTTTCAGAGCAAGTGCGACTGACTTGTGCCCCGAACAAGGAACTCGACCAAGCCACGAAGGAGATATGATGATTTGGCGACCAAGGAGCAGAAGCCAGCAGGGGGATCGCAGAATTGGAGTCTCTCTACAAGCAGCATGAAGAAGCAATCTCAAAGCTGCAGCAGGAGAACACGAGCTTGGAACTGGGAATTCAGTCCCGCAATGAGCTGATTGGTGAGATCGCAGCTGAGATAGGACTCGATAGGATGGGAGAGGACGACAACGAGGATGACAACGATGAGGATGATGACAAAGGAGATGTTGTGGATGACACTATTGCTGCCGCTCCTGAGGATGTCATGGATGAAGGGAATGCTGCCGAAGAGGAAGAAGACCGATAGATGCTGATTCTGGAGCAAGAGTCCCCTGAGGCACTAGAGGTCATCTTGCCGGATGAGGAGCCCGAGCCGCTGCAGCCCCGTCTCTTCACCAAGCTTATGAGGGACCATGAGGAGAGTCCATCGAGGGAGAATGATGCCTTAGACAACCCAACCTTGGATGACTACGATGAGGAGGAATGGTATCCTTGAGAAGATGACTGAAGTCTAAGTCTTAAGTTAGTAATAGGAATACGTCATTAGGAATTGTTTAGGTTATCGAGTTGTAATTTGAGTATTCGTTTGTGAGGTCCTTTGTTTGTGTTGCTTAATGATTGAGTTGGATTTTTTGTTTGAGTGTCAGTGAGTTGTGAGGCCTGTCTTGCAACTGCACTTTAATCATCTATATTATTAGTAATAAAATTTAGTTTGAGTTATTTAGTTATCTCCTATCTCTGTGGATTGTCCACTACTCTTTCTCCCTTGCCATCGTTCTTTTGGGTATTCTTTATCTCATCGATATCCATACTTCAGATGGCTAACACAAGGCACCACAATGCCAACACCGAGAACAATGCTGAGAACAACAATGTCGTCAACCCGCCGCCGCCCCCTCCACCAACTCTCGAGTAAGTGCTAGCAATGCAGGCTCAGATGGTTCATACCATGTAGCAGAATATGGTCAACATGTAGATTGGTCAACCCAAGCACCGCCACTGCTGGCGAGAGATAGACTTGGAGACTTTCAATGCACCAAGCCACCTACTTTCTCTCAGGCTATCGAGCTGATGGATGCTGATGATTGACTCAAGTTTGTGGAGAAGAAGTTGCAAGTGGTGCAATGCAACAACCATGAGAAGGTGCTGCTAGCCTCTCGCCAACTATCAATAGCTCATGAAGAACCTGAGAGCATCAACTGGCTTGAGTTTAGAGCTGCTTTTCGTGCTCTCCATGTTCCCCAAGGTGTGATAAAGCTCTAGAAGAAGGAGTTCCAGGATTTGAAGTAGGGATCCATGTCAATGAATGAGTACGTCACTAGGTTCACCCAGCTATCTCGCTATGCTCCCAATGAGGTAGACACTGATGAGAAGAAGTAGGAGTGTTTCCTGAATGGTCTGAATGATGTATTTTCCTATGCTCTAGAAGCCCAAGACTTGGAGAAGTTCCAAGCGATGGTGAACAAGGCTCTTGTGCTAGATAACTACAGAGGTGTGATGGAGCGCAAGCGCAAGCGCAAGCACAAGCTAGTGCATCAGCATCATTCAGGCGGTAGCTCCATTCCATGTGTTGCACTGTCTTCAGCAGGACTAGTGTGCCGCCCTGCTTAGCCGTAGTTTCTACAGAGTCCTCAACCATCTGGACAAGGATTTTCTATCCTATAATGCCAAGTGATTCAGCGTTCCAACAACTTCTAGGCCCATGTTGCTGGAAATCAGAGTGCTCAGAGGACGCAAGCTGCCTAGGACCCATCACAGGCTGACCGGAGGTGCTACAACTGTGGAGAGAAAGGTCACTTTGCTAATCGATGCCCAACCCATGCCCTCGTGCTAGTCAGTCATCTACAGCCACACCAACCCCCTACCCATGGTACCAACTCCGTTCCTGTTGCCGCCATGCAGAACTACACTAGAGGAAGGATCAATCACGTTGTGTGGAGGAAGCTCCAGATGTTATCCTTGGTATGTTTCTCGTCAATGCCACTTCTGCCATTGTGTTGTTTGATTCTGGAGTATCACATTCTTTCATATCTACTACATATGTTGAAAAGCATAATCTACCCATAGCTCTACTCAAGTGCCAAATGATAGTTAGTTCTCCGGGAGGAGATATGCCTGCAAGGCAATTATGCCCAAGGGTGAATCTTAAAATAAAGGGGTAGACTTTATCGCCAACCTCATTGTCTTGGAATCGAAGGGCATTGATGTCATTCTTAGAATGGTTTGGTTAAGCAAGCATAAGGTACTCATAGACTGTGCCAAGAAGTCTGTCAAGCTTAGCACTCCGGATGGGAAGGAATTGGAATATGTCACAGAGCCAGTAGTCACAGCGAAAGGAGCTGCCAACCGTGTGAAGTTGAATCAGTTGGATGCCAGTCAAGGACCTAAGGTGCCAGTGGTCAATGAGTTTCCCAATGTCTTCCCAGAGGAATTGCTAGGTATGCCACCTGACCAAGACATCGAGTTTGTGATTGAATTAGTGTTGGTGTTTTATGCACCGATAAATAATAAGGTCTACAATATCACATGATTCTAGTTCCAACGTGGCCTCATGAACAAACAAACACAAGAGTTTATCCTGGTTTGGGCCCCTCCATGGAGGTAATAGCCCTACGTCCAGTGGTTTGATATTGAGTAAAAATAGGTGTTACAAGGTGTGAGCAGAGAGCTCAAAAGGTTCACGTGCTGAAGGGGTATGGATCTCGTCCCCTCTGCATGGAGGGTTGGAGTCCTTTTATAGGTGGTCCTGGGGTCCCCTAACCATGGTACCGTTCCCTTATAACTCGGGTTTAGTTACATGAGAAGTGGGGTCCTAGGCTACAAATATCGTCTTCAGGGTTCAGATGAGGATGCCTGGTTGTTTTCTTGGCTCCTGGGCCTTGACGTGGTGGGTGCCCAGGATGTTTTCTTGTGGTGCCATCATCTTGTTCTTCTTTGCTTGGCCACTAAGCTTTCCAATGTTGATGCAGATGGGCTATCCTGCCACCTGCACTAGCCTATGGGCTGCGGCTGACAGACTAGGGTATAGAGCCTTCTGACAGTCTTCGTCCTATCCCATCACACTGCATGTGTCAGAACGGCCTTAGACCGCCCTCTCGAGGGGGGGGGGTGTGAAGCCCTTAGGGACTTGTGACCAGCCTTGGTACCGACCGCTTTACTTGGTCACTAAGCTTCTTCTAGCGAAATGAAGGAGCTATGCTGTCACCTACGCCATCCTATAAACTGTGGTTGACAGGCAAGAATATGAAGCCCTCTGATAGGCACCGTCCTATCCCATCACACGGTATAGGCTGGTGCAAGTCTTAGGTCATTCTCCCGGTGGGTGCAAGGTCCTCGGGACTAGCGTCTGCATTGGTGTTGATAGCCTAGGTCCCTGATGAGCTAAACCTTTCATGGGGAAACATGCCCTTATCGAGGGGAGCTTATCCAATGCCTGGCATGCGTGGGTGCCTACAGTTATGTCCTATCATGCTGGACATCAAATGGCATTGCTTCCCAAGGACCCAGCTCCAATGGTTTTATCTGGTACTGGAATGACCCCTAGGTGTGACTGTTGGGGGCCCGGGTGCATGCCGAGCTGGGTTATGGGCTAGAGCTACAATGGGCAGGCAAGTGGTGAAATCCTGCTTGTCCCCCATTACCACGATGGGAGAGAGGCCCGAATTTAGTTCTTTTTAGGTTGGTGGTCCCTCCTCTCCAGCCAAGAGTGGTGGGACTATACCTGGCATAGAGTGACTCCCTAGCCGTTCTGCCATTGGAGGGAGTCGGGATGTGTCTAGATTTTCTGGGTTGTAACCGGCAGCTCGCGATACATAGGGTACAAGCCCAGACAATTAGTGCCTGGTAATATGCATATATATAAGAGACCCTATAGGATGACTACTAAGAAATTAGTTGAACCGAAGGATTAGATTAAGGAGTTGCTAGAGAAGGGTTACATCCGCCCTAGTTCATCCCCGTGGGGAGCCCCTGTGATTTTTGTCCTGAAGAAAGATGGTACTCAAAGAATGTGTGTGGATTACCATGCTCTGAATGAGGTTACCATCAAGAACAAGTACCTACTGCCTAGGATTGATGATCTATTCAATCAACTCTGTGGTGCATGTGTGTTCTCTAAGATTGATCTTTGATCGGGATATCATCAACTGATGATTAGAGAGTGTGACATTCTAAAGACTGCCTTCAACTCGAGGTATGGTCTATACGAGTATACAATGATATCTTTTGGATTGACTAATGCCCCGACCTACTTTATGTATCCGATCAACAAGGTCTTTATGGAATATTTGGACAAGTTCAACGTGGTATTCATCGATGATATATTGGTTTACTGCAAGAGCAAAGAAGAACATGAAGAACATCTCTGCCTAGCATTGCAGGAGCTTTGAGATCATAGATTGTATGCTAAGCTGAGCAAGTGTGAGTTTTTGTTGAAGCAAGTTACTTTCTTGAGTCACGTCATCTCGAAAGGAGGAATATCTATTGATCCAAGCAAGATTTAGGATGTGCTAAGCTGGAATGCACCTGCTAGTGTCACCAATATTCAGAGTTTTCTAGGATTAATAGGATATTATCAGAGGTTCATTGAAGGATTCTTGAAGATAACCAATCCCATAACTGAATAACTTGGGAAGGATAAGAAGTTCAAGTGGATGCCAACCTGTGAAGCTAGTTTTTAGGAGTTGAAGAAGTGACTACCCACTGCCCTAGTGTTAGTGATGCCTGACTTGGAGAAGCCTTTCTCGATCTACTGTGATGCGTCAGGACAAGGATTAGGATGTGTGCTTATGCAACATGGTCACGTGGTAGCATATGCTTCACAATAGTTCAGGAAGCATGAGGAGCACTATCCGACTCACGATTTGGAGTTAGCCGCTGTGGTTCACGCTCTCAAGATTTGGAGGCACTATCTCATGGAAAAAAGGTGTGAACTCTCTATGGATCAGAAGAGTTTGAAGTATATCTTCACACAGCCAGACCTTAACCTGATGCAATGAAGATGGTTGGAGTTTATCAAGGATTACAATCTTGGAATAAACTATCACCCCAGAAAAATGAATGTGGAAGTCGACGCTTTAAGTTGAAGGTCTCATGTGAATCCATTGGTAGTGGAGAATATGCCATTTGAGTTGTGCGAAGAGTTTAACAAGCTCAACCTAAGGATTGTAGCCAATATGGAAGTCATGGAGATGTAGGTAGATTTTACTCTACTCCATGATATTCTGAAAGGTCAACTGGAAGACAAGAAGATCCAGGAGATAAATCGCAATATTAAGGAAGAGAAGTCACCCGGATTCATGGAAGATGACCAAGGTGTGTTGTGGTACAAAGGAAGTATCTGTGTGCCTAATGTCAATGAATTGAAGGATAAGATACTTCGTGAGGCTCACAACTTAGCTTATTCCATTCATCCAGGAGGGAATAAGATGTACCATGATCTCAAGGCAACCTACTAGTGGTACAAAATGAAGAGAGATGTTGCAGAATATGATGCCCTTTGCAACACCTATTAGAGAGTGAAGGCCGAGCATCAACGATCCACTGGATTATTGCAACCCTTGCGAGTACCCGAGTGGAAGTGGGAAGAGATTGCTATGGATTTCATGGTGGGATCACCCAGGACTCAAGCTAGATATGACCCTATCTGGGAATTGTAGACCATTTGACCAAAGTAGCTCACTTCATACCTATTAAGACGACCTACACTGGACTACAACTATCAGAGTTGTATATGTCTAGGATAGTCTATTTGCATGGAGTGACCAAGAGGATCGTGTCTATTAGAGGGACCCAGTTCACTTTGAAGTTTTAGGACAAGTTGCATGAGACCATGGATACCCGTTTGAACTTCAGTTCTACATAACACCCTTAGACAGATGGACATATCGAGAGAGTAAATCAGATCCTCGAGGATATGTTGAGAGCCGGTGCGCCGAGTTCTCCTATAACAATAGTTACCAAGAGAGTTTAAAGATGGCACCATTCGAGATGCTATATGGTCATAAGTGCTGAACTCCGTTGTTTTAGAATGAGACTGGAGAACAGAAGGTTTTTGGACCCGGCATATTGCAAGATGTCGAGAGACAAGTTCGTATGGTGAGAGAGCACCTGTGGATTGCGCAGTCAAAATAGAAAAGTTTTGCCGACCATAGGTTAAGAGAATTGAGTTTTGAAGTTGGAGATTATGTATACCTCAAGGTGTCACCTATGAGAGGATTATGACATCTCAAGGTACGAGGCAAACTCGCACCTAGGTTCATTAGTCTGTTCAAGATCACGGAGAAGAGAGGTGAAGTAACATATCAATTGGAGTTGCCACCACAGTTGTTAGACGTGAACAATGTGTTTCATGTCTCTCAACTAAAGAAGTGTTTACGAGTGCCTGAACAGCAACTACCCATGGAAGATCTGTGTGCTAGTGAGGATCTCTCTTATCAAGAGGACCCGATCAAGATTCTTGAGATATTCGAGAGAGTCATCCGAAATAAGAAGATCAAGATGTGCAAGGTGCAATGGAGTCACCACACCGAGGTAGAAGCTACTTGGGAGAGAGAAGAAGAATTGAGAACAGAGTTTCCAAATTTCTTTTCCGATCCATTCGAATCTCAAGGGCGAGACTCATCTCAAGGGGGTTAGGTTTGTGACACCATGTTTTGCGAAGGAATAAAAACCCTAGGAAATTATTTAATTAAATAAATAATTATGTTTATTGCATTTATGCTGTTGCATATTTTCTTTTGTATTGATGTGTGCTTTTATATTTTATTTTGTGAATAGAAGTCATTCAAAGTTTAAATTTGAATTGGATTCAATTGAGTTTCAAATTTATAAAAAGATTTGAAAATTGCAAAGGCTTTTCTACTTATAATATGGCCATGGGCCGAAATCTAGCCTTTTCCCGTGTCGGCCCAGCCAACCTCCCGTCCCTCCCCCCGCCACGTGGCCCAGTTGTGGCCCACTGTAACACCCTAAAATTTCGAGTTTCTAAAATTTGTCAAGATAATGCATTCAAATAAATGTTTTGCTAGGTTGCAATGCATGCATAAATCTTTCCTGAGCCACATGTTCAAACTTCAAAACGGAATTCAAATCTCCTTTTCATTGAATTCTAAAATCATTGATTTAAGCTTTGAATCAAACTCCAATTCTATTTTCAAAAATATTCCAAACTTGAGTTCGAAACTTATTTGATTTGAATCAATGTCGAATTTATATTTTGAGAAAATAAAAAACTTTTATTTTGACTTTCAAACTTCCTTTGGAATCAAATCTGTTCAAACAGGCAAATATTAAAAAAAAATCTTTTCCGCCCTCATTTCGGCCCAAAAATACATGCAGGTCCAATCCCTTTTCCTTTTATTTTCTGCAGCCATTCTCAGGCCCATTTAGCTTTTGGCCCAATAGAGGCATGTGGCATTTTCTTCTTCCTACGGACAGCAAGGGCGCAGGGCACGCCACCGCTGTTTGATGTTGGCGCCACCGCCGTTGTGTAGGACTCCGACCACCTCGTCTGCAGGGGAAAAGACGCTGCTCCGCTCCTCTCCCTTTCCCCTCCCTCACTCGGTGCCGTCTCCTCTTCCTCTACCAAGTAACTAACACATTAAAGCTCCACCTCACCGTCGGCATTAAAGCCTTCCCTGACCCTTCACCTCGCCACTGGCCTATATAAGAAGGTGCCCAAGACCTCGGCCTCTCCCCTCTGCTTCCATTTTAGGCCCATCTCCTCTCGTCTGAGCCCTGAGGACCGTCCTCTCCGTGTGCCTCCGACCGTCGCTAGTCCTCACCATCGCCATCCCTTATCCATCACTGCACTGCTCTGTTCTACCGCCGGTGAGGATCCCCATAACACTCTCTAGCTTCCCGAGTCCTCACGACAATTTCTAGCACACCAGAGCGCCTAGTG
>VSTD030001112.1:0-13790 GCA_008808055.3 Sporobolus alterniflorus
GATCTCTATAAGCAAATTTTATTCTATTATGAAAAAGTTTTAAAATTTAATAAATTTTAGTCACATTCCAAAATTTGAAATTTTGGGGCGTGACATATGGGTTGTATGAGTATTTGGTTATGTTGTTTGCACTCACCAATGCTCTTGCACATTTCATATACCTGATGAACTCCAAGTTTATGCCAAAACTAGATAAGTTTGTCGTGGTATTCATTAATGACATTTTGGTCTACTCCAAGACTGAAGAAGAGCATGAGTAATATCTTCGGATTATACTGCAACGACTCCGTGACCACCAACTCTATGCCAAGTTCAACAAGTGTGCATTCTGGTTGAAGGAAGTTCTGTTTCTTGGACATATCATTTTAGCATAGGGTATTGTGGTTAACCCGAGCAAAGTTCAAGAGGTACTCAAATGAAAGTCTCCAAGATCGGTAACGCAAATCCGTAGTTTCCTCGGATTAGCGGGATATTATCACCAATTCATTCTAAACTTCTCCAAGATTACCAAACCAATGACCAAACTCCTAGAGAAGGATGCTAAGTTCAAATGGGGTCCACAATGTGATGAGGCACTTCTCACTCTGAAGAAGCTTCTCACCACTGCACCTGTATTGGCTCAACCCGACATCGAGAAGCCCTTTGATGTGTATTCTGATGCATCAGGCACGGGTATAGGAGGTGTACTAAGGCAAGACAGACGAGCAATCGGCAATGCTTCATGACAGCTCCAACACCACGAAAAGCACTACCCCACCTATGACCTAGAGCTCTTGGATGTCGTTCATGCACTGAAAGTATGGAGGCACTATCTCTTGGGTAACCTAGTGCATATCTACACAGATCACAAGAGTCTAAAATATCTGTTTACTAAGCCAGACTTGAACATGAGACAATGAAGATGGCTGGAACTGGTCAAGGATTATGAATTGAAGATCCATTATCATCCTAGAAAAGCAAATGAGATTACAGATGCACTAAGCCACAAGCATCACTACAATAATCTCATGGTTCAACCTCTGATATCCTGTTGTGATCCAGAAGAGCCAAGTCTTCATGTTATTCGACATGGCACATTGAACAACATAACCATCATTCCAACTATTAAGGATATTATCATTGCTGCTTAGAAGATTGACATTGGAATGGGTCATATCCGAAGAAGACTACAATTGGGTGACACACAATGTTTCTGAGAAGCTGCCGATGGAGTCCTATGGTTCAAGAATCGCTTAGTGATCCCAAAAGATTTTGAGCTTTGCCACAAGATCGTGGGCGAGGCTCATTGCTCTCGGTATTCTATCCATTCGGGAACCAACAAAATGTATCAAAACTTGAAGAAGAATTTCTGGTGGATGAGAATGAAGCGAGAGATAGCGAAGTACGTGGCTGAATGTGACACATGTCGAAGAGTCAAGGCCAATCATTTGAGACCAGCCGGAAACTTGCAACCCTTGAGCATTCTCGAGTGGAAATGGAAAAACATATGTATGGACTTCATTGGGGTTTACCGTGCACCTCGCATAGGTATAACTTCATATGGGTCATTGCGGATCGCTTGACTAAGTCATCCCACTTTATACTCGTATCCACCACATGCAGGGTCAGACAATATGCAGAGTTATACATGTCACACATAGTCCGCTATCATGGTATCCTGAAGATCATTATCTCTAATAGAGGGTCCATCTTTGTAGCACATTTTTTGGAGCAACTACATAACTTTTTGGGCACCCTTCTCATCTGAAGCTCAATCTATCATCCTTAGACTGATAGGCAAACTGAGCGAGTGAATCAAATCATTAAAAATATGCTTCATGCTTGTGACCTGAACGATGGTCCAAAATGGGACATGCACCTTTCATTAGTTGAGTTCTCATATAACAACAGTTATCAAGAGGGCATTAAGATGTCACCTTTCAAAGCACTCTATGGACGACCCTGTCGTACACTGATGAGTTGGTCTGAGTTAGGTGAGAGAGTTATCTTTGTCCCTAACATTATGACAGAGGCTGAAGAGAAGGTGAAGCAAATCCGTGCAAACATATTAACTGCCCGATCCTGTCAGAAAAGCTACACTAACAAAAGACGCCGCCCCTTGGAATTTGAAGTTGATAACCACGTATACCTTTGAGTTTCCCCAATGAAAGGTGTGCGTCATTTTGGCATCAAAGGAAAGCTAGCTCCAAGCTACATTGGTCCATATCCTATCATTGACAAGTATGGACCATTGTCCTACCAAGTGGAGTTTCCATCGAGGCTATCAGGAGTTCACAATGTGTTCCATGTCTCCCAACTCAAAAGATGTCTAATGCCTTCGAATGATGTTGTGGTTGAAGATACAATCCCATTGGAGCCAGATTTGATGTACAAAGCACATCCCATCAAGATTCTAGACCAACAGAACCGAGCCACTCGAAAAAGACCACTCAACTTTACAAAGTTCAATAGAATGATCACTCTGAGGATGGAGCCATGTGGGAGCATGAGGACTTCCTACAATCCAACTATCCAGAGTTCCTTCCATCGAGGTAACCAATCCGAATCTCGCTGCCTTTTGCTTTCACTTAAATCTTGGGATGATATTTCCTTTTAAGGGGAAGGGTTGTAACACCCCATGTTATGACCTCCCTAATTACCATCATTCGTGTCTTAACCATGCATCAAAACCATTAGGTAATCAAGTCCTAAGCAAAGATAAGGAAATCCAAATCAATTTCAATTTAAATCTTCAAGACCAAGTAAAGAAATTCCTAGTTTGAACTTCAAACTCCTTTTTGTAAGTTGAGTTGTCATCTAGGTGCAAACAGATATCCTTTTCCCAAATTCCATCAAAATATGAGGTCCCAAGAAGAAAATCCATGAAATCTCTATCAAATTCAAACCCTAGAAGTTTCTTTGATTTTTAATTCGAAATCCATTTCAAATCTAAAGAAGTTTCTATAAGGAAAGTTGTTCCTCTCATCAAGTACTTAAAAAATATTTTATCTCAAAACTTTCAAGCTCAGAAAGGTCCTATTTGGATCAAATGAAGTTTGAGCAGGTTTGATTTGAATTCAAAATCGTTTGAATCGGTTTTAACCGCCATTGGCACTATTGCCGCAGCACACCGGTCAGTGCCTTCTCTCCCTCCCCTGCTCACACCACTACGCTGCCTACACACACACTGCCCACTCTCGTCGGCTTCGGGTCATTGCTGGCCCCCCCTCCTTCCTTCGCATGACACCACCCCGTACAGGATCCCCCACCATTTACTCCTATCCATCATGACACCCTTTAAAGAGTGTTTGGTCACTGCCATACCTCCCCCCCCCCTCACTCTTTTCCTCCACAGTGCGAGTTCCTTCCGATACAAACTGCATCACCGCCTCCCCTCCATGCCACGCTACTAGGTGTCCACACAGCCGCTGGTTTCCACCGCCCGTGTCACTGGTTTTTGGATGAAGCATCACTGTCGCCACCACCTGTCAGTGAGCTCCAAGCTCTGGTCCCTCTTGTCCTCCATTTTGGCCCACACCTCACTCCCCTTCACCTCTATGAGCTTCTGGACCTACCACCGGTCGCATTTTCACCTCATGCATTGCACTTTTTAATCTCGGCTCATCCTTATGCATATACGCTAGATCGTGATGCACCGGAACTTGATGAGCCACTGGAGCAAGTTCAACCCAAGGGCACTAACCCCGATCCTGATCAAGGTAAGCCCCAGTGCATCTAACTCTATCCTTGAAGTTTTGCTTAACTTTATATCTTAATTATGAATCTTGATTGTGCATTAAATTGTAGGAATTGAATTGATGCCCTAGTTGCATTAAGATTACTTTTTGATCCATCCTTGTTAATTCTATTGCTAGAGATAGGTCGATAGCTCTGGCTAGGTATAGATGTAGGCCACTGTAGATGTTTGTGTGCTCGAAAGACCATGTGACGGCCATAGGTTCTTAAATCTTGAACTTTGGAATTATTGGTAGCATCTTGTAATCTGGAAACCAGATGGGGCCCTTAGATGGAAAGTGGAGGACTGTCGGTTGGGAAGGGCAAGGAATGTGATGTGGAAAGCCAGTGCCTCCAAGGTTATAGCCCCCATGAGCAAGTATTGAATGTACTGATCGCATGCTAGTGTTATGGGTCCAGTAAACCGATGTAGCTTGTTCATCAATAGATGCTTGGCTTTGGCCTACTGCTTCAATGACTATGAGGGGGAGAGAAATTGGGTGGGGACCCACAAATCAGTCAGCCGGTGTGTTGGGGATGGAGTCGGGAGTCCCTTTTCCTCCGGAGTAGTAGGATTCATCCAACTCTATTGTGTCAGAGTTAAAGGTTGTCTCACGCGGACTGCATGAGATACGTATGGTCGAGGGCCATATGCAGACCAAGTGTAGGATGTGTGTGACGTGCGGATCAGGTTTTCCCTACATGGTGTACATCAATTCGAATCATCATGACCCTCAGATATGAGTAACTGCTTGCTTGTGGCATAGAGATAGAGCTTATCCCATTAAGCCTTGCATGCTAGGAGTCGATTGTTTATGGCCATGTTGACAGGTCAGTATTGTTGAGCTTTTTCTCAAGCTTTGCTTGTGGATTTAATTTGTGTGCAGAGGGTATGCCGGAGTACTGCGACTGGTGCAGCAAGTTCATGTGGCCCAGCACTCCGCTCGAGGATCAGGAGGAGACTTGGGAGTCGGCCCCTTGAGGAGCCGCTGAGAACTTCACGTCTTAGGGCTCTATGTGGGCCCTTGTATCATCAAGTTGGTAGTATTTTGTATCACTTCCACTATTTTTGAACTTCAAACACTTCATTATCTATGTACTCTTATGTAATTCAAGAACCCATGTAATAACCCTTTTAATCCGTCTATGTATGTGATGTATTATGCATTATTGCTTCAGTGATGGTAACCCATGATGATCCTAGTTAAGACTAACTGTCCTTGCTTAAGGGTGGGATGTCACAATAGAATGGATATATGTGTTCTCTGGGAAAATCGGGCCCTCCTATTTGCCAAACCGGAATATTCGGTTTTCACATAGAAAACCTATGTCCAAACCATTGTCCAAAATTGCCCTAAGACATTTTTAGGCATGATGAAGAATGTAAAGACATAATATCTCTTCTAAGAAAAGAAAAGGACCAAAATTCTTGAACTAGGGTTTCTTTGCCAATACCGAAACATCCGGTTTGCCAAACCAAAACATCTGATTTTTGTAGGTCATGAATCTGATCAAATTATCCAATGAAATCAAAAGATATTGCAGGCAGGGGTCCTAAGACATTCTATGAGACAATGCACCGAAGGAATTTTGAATCTTCCAAATGCACTAGGAGATCAGGGGATGAGGTCATTTATACCTTTGGAGAGTAGAGATTCAAATTCAGAGGATAAATTGGAGTCACCAATCCTTGGGGATGAGAATCCACACAAGAATCGAAGAATTCCTAGGAGGAGACTTGAAATCACCAAGGAAGGACATTTGATGCATCCCCACAATAGTTCTTGAGGAAGGGAAGTGAATGGGAGTGAAGGGGTATGTTCTTATTCGAGGCTGGTTAAAACTGAGAAAACTGAAACATTCAGTTTCCAAAACTAAAACATCCGATTTTGACTGGACACATGAAACTTCCCTTTTTGAGGGTCAACCTTTTGGATGAGATTTGATAGTTTCATGAGGCTCATATTCCTTGAGAATGAATATGATTTCAAGATATGGTCATCATCTGAACATTTGTCATATTTCTCTAATGATACGATTGGAATTTGATGATCACAAAATGTCAACTTGACTCCACTCCAATAACCAATGGTGAGATTATAACCATAAGTAGGTTCACATGATCACTAAGAGAAAAGATCCTAGAAGGGCCCATTCAAACTTCTGCTGAGAATCTAAAGCGGGACTAATTTGGCTTAGGGCCCGGGCAAGTCCGACTCCGTTGAAAAGACTTACTGGATGATACGGACTAGTCCGGCCTGGTCCAAACAAGTCCGGTTGGATAGAGGTGGGAAAATTGAGATTGGAAGATTTACCATTTCACCATTCTACTTGAGAGACTGATGGAGCTAAGATAGGCATTGCATATTTCTCAAGGCATTTACTTGATGCAAAAGATATGGAATCTTTTGAGAAGGTGAGGATTGAAGGAGAGGTTCAAGAATTTTCTAAAAAGGATTTATATCTGAATTTGCATCTTTGCCTTCTTGACAAGAACAACATCCTTCCATTTCACACACTTTTGGACTTTGATATAAAATTATCCCAATAGTTAAGATATTAAAGGAATTGATTCAAGAATTTGAATACTAAGGACTTGAGAGGCATCACTTTACTTATGGCTAGCTAACAGGTAATCAAAGTGAACAATAGTCATTAGTGAATAGATATGGTCACAAAGGTTGAGAAACTTCAAAGATTTTAAAAACCACACAAGCTAACAATGCTAGATAGATTTTCAAAATCAGTTATACTAGAGCACTCAAGAGCTTTCAACTTTCAAGTGGTATTCTTCAGTATATTTAATTTATACCTCTTTTTAATAGAAGGTTATCTTGACTTAACATATGTCAAGTTTCTTTAGATGAGGTATAAAGCAAATATCTAAGATCACCAAACATGTTAGGTAACAAATACTTGAACTAGTTGCAAACTCTTAAAAACACTAGCTATGCAAATGCCTAGATGCACAATATATTTAATTAAAAACAACATTACCCATACCTTTATCACAGATAGTCTTTTCTTCATTCGGGTGAAGAAAAATCAAACAACTTGTGCCATTAAACCAATTTTCACATTTGCTCTTCATTATATTAGATAAATATCAAAATCATCTTTTCAAACTAATAATGAGAGCATCAAGTAGCATGAGTATCACATAGATCATATTTCATACATATGGATGCATGCTTATGATAAAATCAGAATTGTGAGAGATCATGCACCAAACATACAGTTGTGAAATTTGATCCATGATTCGAAGAGCAAGAATAATCATGGTCGATATGTGATCCATATGACATGAACACCCTCATCAACTTGGATCACCATATGATCTTGTTCTTCAATGTGAGCCTTGTTCCTAATTGTACTTTCACTGAAACAAACTTGTTAGTTCAAGGGACCAAAGTTATGGAATAGACTTCCCCTTAATACATCCAAATCTTTGAATTACTTTCGATTAGTCCAATTTATTTAATTAGGAATGATATGGACTCCATACCATAAATTGGTCATACATGTATGTAAGAAAGTACAAAACAACAGAACAGGAGAGATTCATGTGCTTAGCCCTTGAGATACAAGAATCACTAAATTCTCATTTTTTATGACAGGGTGATCTTCATCATGCTAGTACATCACTTTCTAGGATTCTTGGTTCTCTCCCGTGCTTACTTGCAAATGACAATCTTTCCTTGAGATGTCATTGAATAAAGATTTACATATACGTTCTTGTGTTTGACAACTTGAAATTGATTGAATCTTCTTGTCAATTGTCAAGCTTCCAATGCATCTCAATTTACCTACATCTTGATCAAGTATGTTTTGGTACCCAAGCCTTGTTGGGTCCTTCATGGTTACTGAGCAAAGATTTTGGCACCCAAATAATATAAGGACTACAATTAGGTGAACTAATCACCTTGGTAGTACTGGTGTTATTCTTGGCCTTTACATGAGATATATCATCATTAAACAACTTATGAGTGGAAGTTTGAGCTTTAGGACAATCTTTACTGATGTGACCTTTATCACGACAAGTGTAGCAAGTTCGATGCTTGATTCTGTTTGCTTTGTCATTGGATTGCCTTTTGGCGCTTCCACTCTTGCTCATGTATCTCTCAAGTGTTGTTTTGAAGCATTTGTTGTGTTGCCCAGTGGTTCTGAAATTTTCTACAAAAATTAGACCATCTGGTTTATCAAACAAGACCCTGTGGTTTTGGCAGTCGTACCTCAATGTTTCTTCTTTTGGACATGCAACAATTTTGTGGCCTTTTTCTTTTCAAGCAAAGCATTTTCTGTGAGATAAGCTTCTTTGTCTTCTAGAGCGCTTTGCTTCATCATATTTCTTGTTGGCACATTCCGAATAGAAATGTCTCATTGTTGAGCACTCAAAGCACTTGACATGAGCTTTCTTTTTGATCTATGGCTTGTCAAGCTTTTGATAAGATTTCTTCAAGTTGATTTGAGCTAAATTGGCACACGTGATGGTTGATCTCTTCTCAAGTTTTTTCACCATGTAATCATGATTATCTTTAGATGGTTACACATGACCTTTGTCTTTCAATTGGCTTAATTCCATTTTTAGCATTTGAACTTCTCTCTTGAGCTCATCATTTTCACTTGCAATGAGATTATCACAAATTTTTACAAGTACATGCCCATCAAATGATGGTTTTGCTTGAGAGCAAAAAGAGCAAATTTTTCCATGAGAACTTGATTCATATTATCAGCATCATCCCCAGCAATACTATCATCATTATCATCAGGGCTTGATGTAGAGCAATCATCTTCTTCTAACATATTTGCTTCTGTTATGCTAAAACTGGTACATTCGGTTTTCCTAGATTGGCAAATTTTACCTTTTTATCTTGAATGTTTGATTGCATTGCTTGATCTTGCTCAATGTGCATTGATGATGATGATGAAATATTCCTTTGTTCAATTTTGACAATAATTTCTCACCATTGCTTGAGCCATATGTTTGCTCAAGCGTCTTCCAAAGAGTATTTGCATTTTCAAGAAAACCATACTTCATTTCAATCATGTCCTCCACTTATGCACCAAGGCACTAGATAAAGCTTTAAATGCATAGGCTTTGAAATATAGGCAGTTCACTTGCGCTTGAGTTTGAGGGCAATCCTCCAAGGCTTGAGAAAAGACTACATCTACCATCCACTAAACTTGAGGATTCATTTCATGTAAATAAGAAGATATTTGAGATTTTCAGGAAACAAAGTTAGTTCCATCGAAACAGGGTACTTCAATCGAAGACATAGTGATGCGTGGAAGTGTCATCGTATTTTCTTTAGGTGATTAAGTCTAATAAGGAGATTAGGCTCTGATATCAATTGAATGTCCCTTGATGTTACCTAGAGGGGAGTGAATAGGTGTTTCTGAAATTTAAACAAAAACTTGCAGCAGAATTCCGGTTTGACAAACCAGACACTCCAGTTTATCACAAAGATATGAACAAACCTACCCACAAATCTTCTAGGTACTTTTTAAATTAAAGCAAGCTACACTAGCAACTTGAAGATCCCCTAGAAGTAGATTCACAAGGAATCCACTTAAGAACTCAATGGCCAAAACCGGACAGTCCAGTTTTCTCGGAACAGAAATAGTAAACAACACAAAACCAATTCCCAATTGAGTTCAACACAAACTCATGACTACTAAAGGTGCAGACAAGCTTAAGAGATATACACACAAGTAAAGTAAGCACAACTACACATGCACCCTAGTAAATGAGCAAGATCTCAAAGAGGCAAACCAAAGGATGGACACGGTGATTTATTTTCCAAAGTTTCGAATCACCAACCCCATGATTCCTATGTTTGCATTGAGGAAGGTTGAGTTGCTCACCAAGGCCAACTCCAAGTTGGGTCTCTTTCAACTGCTTTCCTTAATTGACTAAGATCTTTCTTCTTTCTTTTCAGGAGTGAAGCAGACCTATACAAACTTTCCCATGGCTCAGCACAATCTTGTGAGCTCTAGGGCGACACCTAGCCGTCTAGGAGGCTTCACCTCCAAGAGTAACAAATGTCAAAAAGATTTGCTTCACAAAGCTCAAATGATCAAGTGCTCACAAAGAGGATTGTTTCTCAACCCAAACTTGGATTTCTCATAAATCAAACAAATATCACCAAGAGGTGTTGGGGGGAGCTCACAGAGGCTTAGGGATGAGTATTTTTTTGGGTGGCACTAGCAACCTCCAAAGGAGGGAGAGGAACCCCTTTTATAGCTGGATATGAAAAACTAGTTGTTGGGGTGCCACATGAATGGACTAGTCTAACTCAGGGTCAGACAAGTCCGGAAAAGATTCAAATTTCAACCGTTGGGACAAGACCCGGACTAGTTCGGCTCAAGGACAGACAATTCCAGCTAGAGTAGAGAGATTTTGCTGGATGAATCAGACTTGTCCAGAAAACTGGTACTAGTCCGTAGGTACAAACCAGCCTGACAACACCTTACAAAAAAGAGCATAACTCAGGCTCCCGATGTCCAATTTAGGTATTCTTGGTCTCCATGGAAAGATTATTCAGAGGGATACCCAAACCAACAAATATATGGCTATTAAATCACTCATAAGGTGTGTTTATCTCTCAAATATTCTCTCATGGGTTTTGAGCTTTGAAACTTGTTAACAAACCATGTAGCATCTCTCTTGATAGAGTGACATACGTAAACTCAAGATTATATTAAAAATAAATTTCTTCAACTTGAGCTTGCATGATGATGGACATTGCCACTTTAATTCTTTTTTACTTCATGAGGGTTGCCACATATCTTTTTGCTTGGGCATCAACTCCTAGAGTTTGTGACTTGGGATACTTTAAAATGTATGATCACTTTCCATTTTTTATCTCCAAGTCACTTCATATCTTAATTCAGTAAAGATTAACACTTAGATACATGTGATTCTCCATGGCTAGCTTGATATCTCGGATCCAACATCTGATTGTCCTTCTCCATCACACCCAGTACCTCAACACCAAGACTCTCGCTTGCTCTTCTCCGATGCATAGTTCATCATGGTCAAGTCCTTGTTAATCCTTCTTCTAATTCCATCATGATTCATGCATCCCTTCATATATTCCATAGGCTCACTCTTGAAACTCTTCTTCTTGTTGTTGGATAAGAATATCAATTATTGTTTTCTTGACATGATCAAGTTTCTTCAATAGAGATTCCATTATCTAGAAGTGGCACTTGATCAATCCTTTTCTTGACTATGAGCAAGCCACTAGCGTTGAACCAAGGTAATATCAATTGTCTTCTTGTTCATTGTGTTTTTCATGGTTGGCTTATCATAGACTCTTCAATACGAAACTATCCATTGGTTGCCATCATATATTGATCACATAGTTTCATTTGCATCATAATTATACTTTAAGAGATATATCCAATGAACACATTTGTACTTCTTTCATTTAGAATATGCTCATATACTTCACAAAATATATTAGACATTTAATAAAGTTGTCATTCATTACATCAAAACCCACTAGGAGCCTAGATGCACTTTCACTCAGATTCAACATCCACTTGCTTTTCTCTATCACATCTGATACCTCAACGCCAAGCCTCATGCTTGCTCTTGACCAATGCATGGTTCATCATAGCTAAGTCCATGTTAATCCTTCTTCACCCATCCATTATGACTCACATTTCTCCTTATGCCTTTTATAAGCACACTCTTATAGTTCATATTCATGTTGTAGATAGACGTTGATGTTTGTCTTGTTCATTTGATCAAATTGTGAGAAACCAAGTGGTCAGTACCTTGGTTTGATTGTGATGAGTTATTAACTTACCGTGGTTTGAATTTGAATCTAGGATATTTTGGTTGTTTTACCCCTATATGTTTGAATGGAGAATCGTGTTTGCTTGTCTCGTGGTGTGTAGGTGATAGGTGCGACATGGTGGGCAGCGACAAGGATCTAGGTAGGAGTAGCAGACCTGGTGCAGAGGACCAAGGATGGTCAAGCACAGGTCGGGTACTTGGTGGCCGAACGATTGGGAGGTCGGGTGACACTGTGTGTGATCTATATTGTGCACAAGGAGACAAGGAGCGTGGGTTTCTTGGTTGAGCCTCAAAATCAAGGTCGACGGGTTTACCGATTTGGGCCTCAAAATTGACAGCTGTGGTTTGGTGATTTGGGCCTCAAAATCACCGTGATGGTTTCTTGGGCCTCAAAACCAAGCTGGCAATGGTTAGTCAGTTGCACCACAAAACCGATGGGAAGAGGATGGTGTGGGACACATGTTGAGATCTAGCGGCTTGCTCCACCACGAAGCAAGTCAGGCTAGGGTTTCCCAATTTGTCTCAAAACTGGCGGAGGAGCGATGGCGGGTGGTGCACGTGGCATCATCGTGGAGGTCGCGTGAAGATGAAGTCGAAGATGGATGGGTCGATGTGATGGGCTGCATTGGACTCTTCTACCCCAACTTTACCATTTTTGTAGTACTAGGCCCTAGGGGCATTTTAGTCTTTTGGTTGGGCCTATAAATAGGACCCAAGGGGGTTGGGGCTCCTTGCCACTTCGCATACCATCACTTTGCATTTCTTAGATTAGGGTTAGTGTGCCACGAACTAAATTTCGTTTCCAATAATCAAATGAGGGAGGGAGGGCGGTGACCTCTATGTTTCAGAGTCGTAATCTTGTTTGGATTTTAATGGAAAAATCTATTTTGCATCTGTGTCCCACGAGTGGAGTGTGCCAGCCCATTCTCCAGGTCACGCGTTGGTCTCCGCATCAAGTCTTCACTTTGCCGCCAGTTTGGTTCTGCCTGGTCTGGCCTGAGCCATTTTGGTCTTGCCACCTTGGATTTTGTGGTCACCATCCGACCATGACACCCAGAGCTCTGGTCTGCTCGCGAGTTGTCATCCTTGCCATGTCCAAGTTTTCATCTGCCACCACCAGCTGCCTTTCAATCTACACCTTATCACCGCCATTCGCCTCGGTTTCATAGTCTTCACCGATTCACTTCTCTGTTCCTTCACCTAGGTCTCATCCTCGGCTACCAATCTGCCTCGTGGAGCAGGTCCGCTCGAGACTTCATTTCCTGCGGTAGGAGCCGTCTTTGATTTCATTTGCCTCTGAGTCCGCTGTTGTTCGAAGCTCGAAAATTTGTGATCGCAGTTCAATTTTTTGTTACGGACCCATGGATTCGCTCCTTCCGAACTGGTATCCGTCTCTCGCAAAGGTTTTGCTGTCCTACTGCATGAGTCCATTCTAATTTGATTTCTGCTCACGCTCGGTCTCGCGCATGGGAAGTGTTTAATGAAATGTGCATGAGGCTACAAGTGTTGTAGTGAAGAGTTGTGCTTTGATTCATGACCCAGGCCATCGCAAGTCTATTCTCGTGACTTGTTGTGGATTTGTGGGTCATTGATTTGGTTAAACTATTTTGGGCTTCCTCTGTGTTTCTCAGTTTCCTAACCCGGATCCGAGGGCCAGTAGCTATTTTATAGCTATGTGGTCACGGCCGAGCTAGAAGAGAGGTGTGTTGGGTCATGTTTGGAACATAGGCCATGTTATGTCGAAGAATTTTAATTGGCTTCCATTCACCCCCCCCCCCCCCTCTAGTCACCCTATTTGGTCCTTCAATTGGTATCAGAGCCAGTTAGGTCACTAGTTGTTCTTAACAGGCTTTGTGACCCGAAGGCAACATGGGGAAAGGTGCCATAAAGCTTGTGGTATTTAATGGCGAGAATTTTGGTTATTGGAAAAATCAGACTCACAACTATCTTTTGAGTCAGGGTCGTGCTATTTGGGAGATAGTGCAAGAAGCGTACGTGATCCCGATGATGCTTGACAACGTGACCCAAGGTGAGATGCAAAGGTATGAGAACAACTACAAAGCTTTAAATCTCATTACTAGTGTTCTAGGTAGGAATGTGTATGATTTTGTCTCGCACTTAGAAACTGCTCATGATGTTTGGCTTAAACTGTGCAATATGTATGAGGGTTCTTCTGAGATTAAGTCTTCTCGTAAGGATACTTATAATATGCAGTACCAAACTTTCTCTCAGAAACCTGGTGAATCTCTTAATGATTGCTTTGCTAGAT
>VSTD030001113.1:0-13788 GCA_008808055.3 Sporobolus alterniflorus
TATGTTTCTCTATATCATAGCATATTTTATTGTGTGATGAAGTGCTCTCGTATATTGTTTTGCGTGTAGAAGTCTTCTATAGTTTAAATTTGAATTTGAATCGTAGAAGATTTGAATTTATATGAAGTAGAGGTTAAGGGTAACCCTCTAACCCAGCTAACCCGATCCGGGTTAAGGGATAAGCCTAAAACCAGTCGAGATAAGGTTTTTGCCTTACCCGAGCTTAACCCGACTCAACCCGTCCAACCCAAGCTAAGGAAAATGCTTTAACCCGGCTACCCGACCCGAACCCGATCTAACCCGGCTTTCCGACCCGATCCCAGATAAGGTTTTTGCCTTAACCCGTGTTAGCCTGGCCAGGAAATCGGTTTCCGTTATTGTAACGACCCGAATTCACCCCCTTCTTGATTTCTTCCGAATCTTTACGAGATAGAGCTCGACTCAAACTAGGAAGGTGTTAGGATCTTTGCCATCTATGATTCTATATAAGAAGCCCTATAAATAGCGGCATATTTCCCCCGAATTTCAATCCGCAAGAACCAAACCCTAGCCGCCGCCATGTGCCACCGATTCACCGCCGCTCGTCGCATTTGAAGCTGGGAGGAGGATGAGGACGTCGCTGCGAAGCTTCCTGTCATCTTCTTGGAGCTGGAGGCCCCCCATGTTGAGCCGCCACCGTCACCTGAGCCCAGAAGAGCCGCCCCGCCGTCGTGAGCCACAACCGCCCCCCGCCGAGCTGTTTGCTACCCTAGGTGAGCACCCCCATGATCCCCTCTCCATTTTGCCGTTTTCCCCTGCCGCCGAGCTGTTTTCAACATTCCTACAAGTTTCTATGAATTTTGGAATTTTGAACTATTTTTTGGGAATTAAATAAATTCGAAAAAAGATTAAAACGACCGCACAGTGTCGGGCTTCACATTTGGCCCACGACCACAGTGCGGCGGGGCGCGGCGGCCCATGGCTGGTCCGACCTTGGCCTGCCCAGCCTGGCTCGAGTGGCGGCCTGAGGATGGGCGACGGCCTGCCAGCCCACAGCACGGGTGCGCGCGGCCTCGCAGTCATCGTGGCCAGCGCGCCCATGGCGACGTGGCCATCGTTAGCGGGGAGGCAGGCTAGGTGGGGCGGTGCTGACCCCAGGAGCACTAGCAGCGCACGGTCGACCCACCAGGCAAGGTTTCACGGTCGGGGGCTTACCGACACGGTAGGGTGGCGTGGAGGTGGCGGAGGCGGGGCGACTTGACGGTGCTCGGTGGTGAAGAAGGTGGATGGTGGCCAACGGCGGCTCCGGTGAGCTTCTACGACATCGACGAGGGTATGCAGTCATTAGGCACGAGCCAGATGAAGAAGAACAACATGCGGGGTGGAGCTCACCGAAGAGGGTGGGAAGGCGGTGCTCCGGCGCGATTCCGATGTGGAGAAGGGGCCCCCGTGGCCGACGATGGTGAGTGAGGTCATGGGAGGCCAGAGAGGTGGGGGGGTACTCAGGCGGGGCGTTTTGAGTGGACCAGAGGAGACGGCAGTGGAGCTCTCGGCGGCTTCAATGCCGGAGCAGGGGAAAAAGGAAAGCGAGGGAGAGCCGGCTCGGTGGAGGCATGGGGAGAATGGGGTCCGGCATCTCGGCAGCTGCACGGGAGCGGCGGAGATGGGCGCTGGTCGGGTAGTGTCTGGCACCATGTGGGAATAGGGGAGCGGGGCGGTGCGCGTAGGCCGCGCGTGCAAGTGTGGGCCGACCAGGGAAGGGAGGAGTTGGGCTGGGCTCAAGAGCAACAGTACCGATTTTGATTTAAAATGAATTTCCGAACTGAACACAATTTGATTCAATAAAAAACTAACTTTATCTTGATCAAAAAATTTAAATAAAAATATGAGTTTGTAGGGAATTAAACAAGGAACAACTTTCCCCATTACAACTTTTTCAAATTAGGAACAGAATTTAAATTAAAATTTCCGAGAAGGTTCTAGGATTTGAAATACGATAGAATTTGATGGATTTCGATTCAAATTTTCAAGGATGGATGAAATCTGAACATGGAGCTCCTAATTGTACTTGAATAACACACCAACTCATGAAAGGGAGTTTTGAAATTCAAATTTGGGGAATTTTTCTAACCTTTGCTTGAAGATTCAAATGGGAAAAACTAAATTTGAATTATTTTTGGTTTACCTAGAATTGATTTAACCATGGAGTTAATGCATGATTAAGATGCTAATGACAAGGATTAGAGAGTTCATAACACGGGGTGTTACAGTAAGTGTACTCAACATTGCTATTTTTTTCCTGCTACTCAAACCTGTTGCTCAGAAGGTGAAGATGGACTGGAATTCTTCGACGATGAGTTCTATGCTATGTGTTGCACTGGTTGTCATTTCTGTGGAGTTATGCAGCCTTTCGATGTTCTGTTTCACTTGAGAGTCGACTTAGTCTTTAGATACATTATCTATGTGATAATTATACTTTATTCATGACATTTGATTATCTGTGATTACTTTTTGTCCATATGTGTGTAACAATTGATTATGTGCATACATATGATAAGTATTTGGTTTTGGTATAAAAATCAGACAAGGCCACGTGTGAGATTTCGGCAAACAAAATTGAACAAACAAGCAGCTCAAGTACTCACTCATATTTCATCAAACACTTGATGTACGTGACCGAGAAACCACTGTGGAAGTAAAATAAGAACTAGTAAAACTCGAGTCTTTAAACCGGTGACTTAAGAATAAGACCGGCTTTGACCTGAAAACCACACACAACCGGGAAAATCGAGTCGATGAATGATGGAGTTTTTGCAGGTAAAGGAAACAGATGCTGGTCCTGCCTCAGGTCATGTTTGTCACCGGAAACTCCAAATCTCACTAGCAGAAAACCGGCTGCGGCAAGAATCTGATGGTTAAACTAAGTCTGAGTACAGCACGAATCAGGCCGATGTGCCGCTGGCGCTCCAATCTTTCACTGTACGAAAATCAAGACCGGCTACCAGTGCCTACGGACTGAAATAGGAGGCAACGGCACAAATGAGTCACCGCGGCTGAAATCACGCAGGCAAAATAGACGGTCGCGGTAGCTAAACATGGAGCAAGCACTCTGCTCGTGCGGCAGGATCAAGGCCGAACAGATCGAGCCGGAGAGCCGACTGCGGGCCCTGGCCGTGAGCTGGCGAGAAAACGAAAGTCGGATCCGCGGCAAGACTCGATCCATGGCAGTAGCACTGGTGCGGAGTCCAAGCTGGGTCAAGGCCTTGACGCGGGGAACCAAAAGCATGCTAGAAAATCGAGATCTGGCGATAGCTTCTGCGGGCAGCAATTTCTTCTATGGCAAAACAAAACACGGGACGTCAAAAACCAAACAGTTGCAGCAAAAATTAGTGTGGCAAAACACGAGCAAGGCACACGGAGGCCAGACCGGCGAAATCCAAGACTGAAGCACGAATCCAGGGTCGCAAACAGGAAACCGCGAAGAAAATATACAGCACTAATTTTTCTAGCGCCAGCAGAAAAATATGAGACCTTGGCACGCACCAGCAGAAAAAGAGATAGGATCTGACGGCGCGCTAAGCAAGACTCGGCACCGGGCAGCGGCCACAAGATTTTTCAGAACCGAACACCAACGAATCAAGCATGACCACAAAAATTAGAAAATTTTCTCCATAAACCTGAACAAGACTCGTGTATAATTATGGAGATCACCGTGCTCTCTTTCTCATTTAATTATTGACACAAAAATTTAGTTCTTGACACACTAACCCTAATCTAAGAATTGCATATGAAAGTTAGGAAAAGTGGAAAGGAGTTCCGTCACCCTAGGGTCCTATTTATAGGTACAAGTAAAAGTCTAAAAGACTACTTTGCCCCTAGGACATAATACACTAAAAATAATAATTTTGGGGTAGAAGGGTCTGACTCAATCCATCGCATCAACTCGTCCATTTTCTGCTTCAACTCAACGTAAACTCTATGATGATGTCACATGCACCACCAGTCATCGTGTCACCACCAGTCTTAAGGCCAGACTAGGAAACCCTAGCGTAATCTGCTTCCATGTGAAGCAAGCTGTCAGATCTTGATGCGTGTCCCACACCGTTCTCTCTCCATCGGTTTTGTGGCACAACTGACAAACCGAAACCTGCTTGGTTTTAAGGCCCAAACCAAGAAACCCGAGCCACCAGTTTTGAGGTCAAATCGGAGAAAACCGTCATCACCGGTTTTAAGGCCAAACCGGAGGAAACTGTCGCAACAGGTTTTGAGGCCAAACCGAAGAAAACAATCACCACTGGTTTTCTGGCCAAGCCGGAGAAATCTGTCCCAATGGTTTTGAGGTCAAACCACTAACAAACCGTCCCAGTAGTTTTGAGACCAAACCACTGACAAACCATTGACATTAGTTTTGAGGCTTAACTAAGAAACACGTGCTCCTCGTCTTCACGTGCATGGTATAGACCGTACACAGCGTCACCCGACATCCCGATCGTCCAACCATCGAGTACCCAACCTGTGCGACCATCCCCGATCCTCTGCACCTGGTCTCCTACTCTTGTCACGATCCTCGTTGCTGCCCGCCATGCCACATCTGCTACCTGCACACCATGAGACAAGAAAAAACGATTCTCCACACGAAACAAGAATAAAGGTAAAACAAATGAAACTGTGTCATATTTGAATTCAAACCTCAACAAGTCAATGACACATCACAATCAAACCATGGAACTGGTTGTTTGGTTTCTCAATCTCCCCCTTGATGAGTCAATTGATAACAAAAAATACAAAGTTTGAAGTTCGAATCCAATTCCCCATGAAGCATAGCTAGGAGACCAAAAAGCCAATAAAAACTCAAAAGGTCATATAGAAGAAGGAAAAACCGCAAGACCAACAAAAGGCACGAAAAGCGACAAACCAAGGAAAAGAGCAAAGAAAAGCTCAAAATCGAAAAACTTAAAACTCCCCCTGAAATTAACTCCTCCTAACACCCTCAATGCAAGCTCTCCCCCTTATATAGACATTATCATATTTCTTCTCTCAACCACCCTGTTAGCAAAGAGTTCAACCAACTTTGTGCCCATACTCTCCCCCTTTGGCAATGAACTCATCAAACACAAACTGAGAGAAGATTGAGATGCTATGCATGAGATTCAAAATTAGGGTGATTCACAAGGCATACAAGCAAGTATTTAAGTAATTATACACACCATTATGCCAAGACTTACAAAACAAGAGTGAATTCTCATAAAGAGATCAATACAGGATAACAAGTAAGAAGCCATGAGCTAAGATAAGCATGAAGTGAATAAGCAAGTTAAATAAGCCACCACAAGCATAAGACTCCTATCTCAACTAAAACAAGCATATAGACTCATTAGACATCATCTCAACAAGAGCAACAACAGTTCGAGAAAACGTGCTTTGTCAAATGCTCACATATGCAACTAAGGACTCAGTTTGTACAAGTGAGTAAGCAAGCAAGTGAATAAGCAATTAAGTTCACAATTTATTTATTTTAAATCATCAAGTGATCTCTAGACCGCGCGGATGGTCACATGACTGGGTATGGCAAACCCCGTGGAGCTTTGAGATCACTGTATTGGAAATTCCTCAAATGATCTCTAGACCATGTGGAGGGTCACATGACTGGGTACGACAAACACCCCGGAGCTTCGGAATCACTATATTGGAATTCTCATTAAATTTTAGGTAAGTTTAAAGCACAAGACAAATGAGCGTGCCTTTGTGGCATAAGAGGCACACATCTCTCTAAAGTCCCATCATGAGCTAAACATTTGGCAAAGGATTTCACTACTTAAAGTGAAGTTGCCCAAATCAAGACTTATCCCATAAGTCGCAAGGCAAGTCTCAAAAGAGATAAAAGCACTTATACAAGTGGTGAACAAGAGTAATTAGCAGGGTTGCCAAATTTTAACATGTGCTCAACATTGCAAACATCACAAGTTATCTAGCATGATCTAGCAAAATGATTCACATCTCATTACTACTCATCCTAGCACAGTGATAAGCATAATTAAGTAAATACAAGCTAGTATAACAGGTGAAGCATGATGTCTTAGGTGAGTATGAAGAAAATGCAAAAGAAAAGCAAATAGATACAAATATACAAAGCAAATTACAAGCTCCTCCTCAAACCAAACCATAGGGTTTGGTGAAAATGTCAGCCAACTGCCTCTCCGTGTCAATGAACTTCATCTCTATATCTTCCTTCTCAACATGGTCTCTCAGGAAGTGGTGTCTCGCTTTAATATGTTTGGCCCTCCCATGGAAAACTGGGTTATGTGCTAGACATATGGCACTGGAGCTATCACACATGAGGAGTACACTTTTGTAGGTCACTCCATAATCTCTCATGGTTTCCACCATCCAAAGTATCTGAGAGTAGCAGCTACATACTCGGCATCTGTGGTGGACTGTGCAATAGAAGACTGCTTATGAGCTGACCAACAAACAAGAGAAGATACAAGAAAATGAAAAGTACTAGAAATGGTCTTCTGGTCAATCCCACACCAGTGAAATTAGCATCGGAAAACCCAACAAGATCAAGCAAAGAAGAAGCAGAATACCAAATCTCAAACTCAGTAGTGTGTTTGAGGTACCTGAAGATTCACTGAACTGTCATCCAATGCAAAGAGCGTGGGGAAGACTGAAAGTGTGCACAAAGGCTCACGGTAAATTGAATGTCTGGCCGTGTCACCGTGAGGTACAGGAGGGAGCCAATCATGTTCATGTACTCTCCTTGATCAACGACCTCGTTGTTCTCAACTAGATCTAGCACCGTTGCCGTGCTCATTGGAGTTGACACGGGCTTGAGCTCAGCCATGTTAAACTTCTTCATCAAATCTTTTGTGTACTTGGCTTGATGTATGAAGATGCTTTCCTTCATTTGCTTCACTTAGATACCTAAGAAAAAGGTTAGTTCTCTCATCATGGACATCTGAAACTCATTCTCCATCATTTTCTAAAATCTGGACACAAGAGTGTGAGAAGAGCCCCCAAAGATGATATCATCCACGTAAATCAGAACAAGTAAGAAATCAGTGACATACTTAAGAGTAAAGAGGGTCTTATCCACACTCCACATTACATACCCATGCTCTAGCAAAAATGTCTTAAACCTAACATAACAAGCCCGCGACGCTTGCTTTAGCCCGTACAAAGCCTTTGAAAGCTTGTACACTCTATTAGGATACTTGAGATTTTTGAAACCTGGGGGCTGCCTAATATATACTTCCTCCTGTATGACACCATTTAGAAAAAACATTTTTCACATCTATTTGATAGAGTTTGAATCAGTTGAATGTGGCAAAAGCTAGAAGAATCCTAATGGCCTCAAGATGAGCAACAGGAGCAAAAGTCTCCCCAAAGTCTAGACTTTTCACCTGACTAAAACCTTGAGCAACATGGCGAGCCTTGTTTCTCACAACCACACCATCCTCCCCTTGTTTGTTTTTGAAAAACAATTTGATTCTTATGACATTCACATCACGAGGGGGCTCAACTAAGGTACAAACTTGATTTCTCTCAAATTTCTCTAACTCCTCATGTATGGCATTGACCCAACTCAAATCAGAAAGAGTATATCCAACATCTCAAGGCTCAAAGAGGGCAACAAAGAGTGTATTTGTGAAACATGAGAGATGAGCTGACCTTGAGGATCGTGTCACCCGTTCATTCAGATTACCTATGATTTGTTGAGGTGGATGTGCCTTCTGAATGTGAGAGGGAGCACCCGACTCAGAGATGATCTCCCACTCAACATGTGATGCCTCTACTACTGGTGTGGAAGAGGTAGTAGCTTGAGGAGTCTCTGCTTCAAGTGTGGAAGCAGGAATAGGCTCGGGTGATGATGTAGAGGGACGTAGTGGATTATCTTCATCATCGTCTATGTCTTGTAGTTCCTCATCTATAAAGATGCTCTCCTCCATTTCCCTGCACCTGCACACTCAAAGACATCACGAGGATAAGGAGCAGTCTCATTGAAGGTCACATCACATGACTCAACAACGGTGTTAGTCTCAAGGTTAAACACTCTATAAGATCTATCATAAGGAATATAGCCAAGCAAGATTCCATCGGAAGAGCGAGACTCAAACTTATCAAGATTTCCACATTTCAGAACAAAGTATTTGCATTCAAATGGTCTAAGGTGAGAGACAGACGGCTTACGTCCAAAGCGAAGCTCAAAGGGGGTCAAGTGTAAGATCGAGCGTAGGAAATTTCAATTAGAAATATAGCAAGCGGTGCTGATAGCGTCGGCCCAAAAGCGTCTATGAGTCCTATGCTCATCGAGCATCATCCTAGCCATCTCAACTAGAGTGCAGTTCTTTTGTTCCACTACTCCATTCTATTGAGGAACACGCGAGGCAGAGAACTGCTGATCAACACCGTGCTCAAGGCAAAACAGATCGAAACAGGTATTCCTGAACTCGGTCACATTATCAATGCGAATGATTTTCAAGCTGTTGGGATGCTCATTGTTCAACCTCAAAGCCAAGCTCCGAAAGTGCTTAGACATTTCATCCTTGCTTTCCAAGAAAAAGACCCAAGAGTAATGAGAACAGTCATCAATGATGAAAAGAACATACCACTTGGCTCCCATGGAGCGAACTCGAGAAGGATCGATAGTGTACATATGGAGCAGTTGTCCGGGTTGCTCAATCATCACAGTGTTAACCGAAGAATGGGAAGAAGCGATCATGTTGCCATGACAACAAGGAGCACAAACACGATTACTCTTAAACTTGAGCAATGACAATCCTCGGAGTAGGCCTAAGCCACTGAGTTGACATAACAAGTTGAAGCTCAGATGACCTAATCTCCTATGCAACTTCCAGAGCTTAGAAGAAGATTGGGAGAGCAAACATCTCAAGGAAGACTGAGCAATTGAGAAATCAGCCTAGAAGACATTTCCGATCCGAGAAACACCACAAACCAAATTACCAGCTGAATCAAGAACTCATGAATCAGACTTTTGAAAAAGCACATGTAAATCAGCATACACAAGCTGAGACACAGAAAGCATGTTGTGTCTCAACCTATCCACAAGAGTGACATCATTCAAGGTGAAGTGATCATTTACCTTGATGACGCCGATATCGAGCACCTTACCTTTCTTGTCATCCCTAAAAGTCACATACTCCTTGTGTGACAAGGGAGTGAGGCTGGAGAACCATTTCTTATTTCTAGTCATGTGTCATGAGCAACTGGATTACATGAGCCACTTGTCCTCTATTCCTCCATCTAGTACCTACATAGGACGAGAAGAGGTCAATGACTCAGTGCTGGGGTTAGTGAGATAAATCTTAGTAATCCAGCACTTAACCATGCGACATGAGAAAGTCTTCACAATTTTTTGCACCACATCACTTGACCAAGTGGGATAGGAACCACGATGAGGAAAACCTGGACCATCCAAGTGTCTCAGCTCAAAGTGAGTGTGAGACCCTCCAGCGGGAAAATCAGACCTATGTGAGAAACGATCACCACGATGAGGACATAGGCCGTAACCAAAGCATAGGCACAAAGCTGTTCTCTCATGAACCAAAACCATATGAGCGACGGTTAGGTCCATGAGAGAAATGAGGCAAAGCACGAGAAGAAGTGTGAGACAAAGCGCGAGAGAAAGAGCGAGAAAAAAATCAGAAAACTCATCACGATACGAGTTTCTAGCATAGTCAAAGTGCATCTTCTCGATTCTCTTGCATCGGAAGTAAAACTCATCCAAGTGACTCACATGACCACAAAACATGCAAATAAAAGCTTCCTCTCTCGACTTAGAGGATTCTCTCTTCACTTCTCTCTTGGGGTTGAAGGATGGCTTTGGATTGGATGGATAGTGGGTTTTGGTTGGTTTGAGTGCTTCTTCTTCTTTGTGGTAGTTGGAGCTAGGAACAAATGTAGGAGCACTCTTCTCACCCTTTTTCTCACATCTCTCAAACCCAACACCCAACTTATATATGGACTTGGTTGCACTCTCGTCAACTCGGCTCAAATCTTCCTCAATCATTTTCCCATTCAAAACAGTGTTCTCAAGACGTGCAATCAAATAGGCAACCTCTTACTTCAGCTATATGTTCTCTTTGGTAGTGTGGAAAAGCTTACCCTTGAGAGAATCACACACTACGCACGAAGGGGTCAAAATAGTATAGCGACAAGCATAATCAAGTCCGTGCTTAAGATCCTTAATCTCAATGGTAGCAGCCTCCAAATCAGATCTAAGCAAAGGACAACTCGTGCAAACACCAAGTAGTGTGGAACGAGAGTTGAGCTCTCTGAGTTATAGCCTTGCACTATCAAGCAAACTTGCAACATGAGAATGCACGAGCCACAAATCTGCATAGTTAACCATGATCATATTGTAGTTATCACATGGTCTGGCACTCATATCATCGTGCACGGATCAAAGAGAAGCAATTTCAGAAAAAGCACTTTCAAGCTCAAGATTCAATTTCTTGTTTTCACAAAAACCCCTGCAAAGCAACTTGTCATGGTTGGCGACTCACAAAGAAAGACTCTCTGGGGAGAGATCATCACTTACATCGGAGTTGGAGTCGGAGATGTTCCTTGAAGACTTGCCCATGAGGCAAAGGCTGGTGAAGTCGCCTGGCTTATGCTTGAACTTCTCATCCTTCTCTGAGCTAGAGGAGTCATCACTAGAGAAGTCGAAGTTGCTGAGGGCAGCACACGCTCAGGATATGATCTTCTGAAACTTCTTCTTCTTGTTGTGCCCAAAGCGGTGCTTCTTCTTTTCATCGGCCTTACTGTAGTCATTCCGCTTAGTGTAGTCATACTTGCTGGAGGAGAAGTCAAGCTTCTTCCTCTTGGGGCAGTCGACGATGAAGTGGGTGGTTGGTTTCACCATACTCGAAGCAGCCCCTAGGAGATCTCTTCCTCTCCTTACAAAACTTGTGTAAGACACAGAACTTTCTTGCCAGTAGGGTAATTTTATCATCTGGGATGCTCTCGTGCTGTTCATTAGAAGCTACAACCAAAGAAGACAAAGCAAACTCCAAAGCAAATGAGACAGTGGTGTTGGTTAGATTAGCATCATGGCCACCAACATGAGCACTAGTAATAAAAGCATTACTAGTAAGAGAAGCATCATGGTTAGGATGACCTTTCCTAGACATTTCATGAGATTTGAGCTTGTTAAATAATTTCTCAGTGTCAATGGTAGCAAAATCAGCATATTCCTCTAAAGCAGTTATTTTCATACCCCACGCAGAATCATCAAGAGCATAAAGTAATTGTTTAACATGTTCATTATCAGAATATGCAAGAGGACCACATGAACGTAAGCTACCCACAATAGATTCAAACCTAGCAAAGCCATCATCTAGAGATTCACCAGGTTTCTGAGAGAAAGTTTGATACTGTCTATTGTAGGTGTCCTTACGCGACGACTTAATTTCAGAAGAACTCTCATAAGTATTGCACAATTTTAGTCAAATATTATGAGCAGTTGCTAGGTGAGCTACACGATCATACACATTCCTACCAAGAGCAGTAGTAATGAGATTAAGCGCTTTATAGTTATTTTCGTGCCACGTCAGCTCACCTTGGGTCGTGTTGTCGAGCGTCGCTGGGATCACGTACGCCTCATGTACGATCTCCCAAATGGCAGGACCCTGGCTCAGAAAATAATTATGAGTTCAGTTCTTCCAGTAACCGAAATCCTCATCATTAAAGAGCACAAGTTTCACATCACCTTTCTCTATGTCACATTCGGGTCACAAAGCCTGTTAAAATAAACTAGTGACAAAACCGGTTTTGATACCAATTGAAGGACTGAAGAAGGCAACCAGAGGGGGTGAATGAGAGCCAATTAAAATTTCTCTGTCAAACTTGGCCAATGTCTCAAATTTGATCTGACACGTCTCTTTTCTAACTCGATCAAGACCACATAGTTATAGAGAAGCTATTGATCCTCAGAACCGGGTTAGGCAACCTGAAATCACAACAAAATAAGATACTCAAAACAAACAAAGCCACGTGCAAAATTTCGACAAACAAAATCGAACAAATAAGCAGCTCAATGCCTCACATATATTTCACCGAATATCTGGTGTACATGACCGAGAAACCAACATAAGAGTAAAACAAGAACTAGCAAAAGTGAGTCTTTGAATCGGCAACTCAAAAAGAAGGCCGACTTCCATCAGCATGAAACCACACACAACAAGGAAAATCAAATCGATGAACGGTGGAGTTTTAGCAGGTAAAGGAAACAGAAGCTGCTCCTGCCTCAGGTCATGCCTGTCACCGGGAACTCCAAATCTCAGTAGTAGGAAACCGGCTGTAGCAAGAATCTGACGGTTAAACGAAGTCTGAGCACAGCACGAATCAGGCCGGCGTGCCCTTGGCACTCGAATCCTTCACTGGATGAAAACCAAGACCGAGTGCCAGTGCCTACGGATCAAAACAGGAGGCAACGGCAGAAACGAGTCATGGCGGCCGAAATCACGCGGGCAAAATAGACGGTGGCGGCAGCTAAACATGGAGCAAGCACTCTGCTCGTGCGGTAGGATCAAGGCCAAACAGATCAAGTCGGAGAGCCGACCGCGGGCCCTGCCTGTGAGCAGGCGAGAAAACGAAAGTCGAATCCGCGGCAAGACTCAATCCTTGGCAGTAGCACTCGGCGGTAAAACGGATCCTGGTGCGGAATCCAAGCTGGCTCAAGGCCTTGACACGGGGAACCAAAAGCAGGCTGGAAAATCGAGATCTGGCGATAGCTTCTGCGGGCAGCAATTTCTTCGGTGGCAAAACAAAAGACCGGACATCAAAAACCAAATAGTGGCAGCAAAAATTAGTGTGGCAAAAATCGATCTGCTCGCGAGCAAGGCACACGGAGGCTAGACCAGCAAAATCCAAGACTGAAGCATGAATCCAGGGTGGCAAACAGGAAACCGCGAAGAAACAGACCGCGCCTGATTTTTAATTATTATTCTAGAAATCAACTCGGTAAAACATTTTTTCTAAATCTATCCCTTTTGAGTCACGTCAATCCATCTTGTGCGACTTATGAAGGAGTCACGTCAATCTAATTGGCATGACTAGGAGTGCTGACACATAAACGGTGGATGACATGGCGCCACGTGGGTTGGGACGACTGAGTCGTACCACAGCAGACGGCGTAACTGGAAGACGCGCCATCTTGTGACACGTGTCCACCAGCCACACCATCTGCTGTGGCACGACTCAGTCACGCCAGTCAGATTGGCGTGACTAGTTCGTACTTAAAACCTGCGTCGGCTTCTTCCTCTTCTCTTTCTATCTTTCTCTCGCGCATGAGCGACCGCCACCGCCGACGTCGCCGGCCTTCCTCCGTTGCCTCCAGCCCTCGAACTCCAGTCCTCAACCTCTTCCAAGGTAATGGATCACTTCTAACCAAGTACATTTTCAATTTAAGCTCGTTTATTGACGTTAGGAATTTTTAGTCCATCTTTTAATTGAGTTAGAATCTTATTAGTTTAGAATGTAATTCATAGTAGACATAGTCATTTTTTACGTCGGTCAGTATTGAGTTGCATGTAGGTTTAGTGTAGTAAATTTTGTGATTGAACTAAATTATTTAGGTAATAGAAATTTGGATTTTAAATTGTAGTAATTGGTTTAGTTTCATGATCAGTAGTTTATGGTAAGCGTTGTATGTTAGATACGCGTTAGAAATTTGAATTGACAATTGTACATATAAAATTTGGAGTTTGCGGTTGTCCTAATTTTTCTAGTCCATAGAGAAATACTTGAATTTTAACCCATGTTTAATATGAGTTTGTATCTTTGATG